>LPNX011110707.1:72428-196307 GCA_001517045.1 Pseudotsuga menziesii
TGCACAAGCTAGGGTGAAAACCCTAGCTAGAGGAAGCATGCAGAGAGCAAGTATGACAAGGGGAAGGAAAAGAGAGTTTTCCAAGTGCTTGAATTGATCCATGCAGATCTGATAGTACCCCTACCCACACCCTCCTATGGAAACTCAAGGTACGTCTTAACATTCGTAGATAATTTCTCAAGGTATTGTTGGGTGTATTTTCTGAAGCAAAAATGTGAACTCTATGAGATCTTCAAAGTTTTCAAATATTTGGTTAAGAACTTGTTGAGGCATGGAAATCCGCAAGCAACAACAGCAAGGGATTCTCCCCAGTCAACGTTCCCAACTAGCCCGTGACTATTTGGTGTAGGGAATCCGTCCGATTTGCGGTCCGGCTACCGTAGGTCAAGTAACAAAAGGGTTTATCGGTTGTGGCCCGGTCCACCGTGTATATATTTGTATTTTTGACTTAAAGTATGATATCCACGTGCCTAATTAACCATGCAGGGTGATAAAGGATGCAAGGAGTAGTCACAACGTGATGCGCAGGTTCTTACCTCTTGTCTTAGAACTCACAAGCATCTAAATCACATATGCAGCAATAAAGTAAAACTATCTATCTATCTATCTATCTATCCTCGGGGAGCCAAATTGTAACTTATTTATGAGTAATGTGTATTGTGCATGCATTATAAAGAGAAATTACAGATAGCTGATATTCCTTCCTACAACACGTGAACGATTAAAGATATTTAGACAATCAGATAGCCAATTGTTTATGAATAGCATGCATTACTCAAGGTGGTAATTTCACAGAATAAACCAGAAATCATTCAAACAAGAACATAGGCTCTAAGAGTTAGAACGATCTCACAGTTAATGGACAAAAACTGGAAAAATGAAATAGTTCATCTTTCACCAATCCATAGCATAGCATTTGAACGTCCCACCAAACTTTCTCCAATAGGAAAACAATAATTCTTTATTGCAAAAAAAAGTAGTTCTTCTTACAATATCTCTTTACATGTATTACTGGGAAAAAGCCCCTGTCCATTCTAACTTTCCAATATTTAAACTAAAACAGTAGACCGCTTGGGCTGCCCCCAAACGTGTGACCTTTCGGTCCCCCAAAACATTTCATATTTCTATTTCTCTTTCCTATGCAGACTCATGATTTGCTGAGTAACTGACAGACCTTTCAGGTTTGCACCTTTGTCACTATTTGCTTTGCCTTCTAATTTTCCTGTCCTCCTTGCGATCTTGTCTCCCATCTATACCTTTGCACTGCGGTAGTCTGAACAATCTCCTGAACGCTCCTGCAATTAAACGACAACAATCATTCATTGGGACAGTATTTTTCAAGAAAATCAACTACATTAAATCATATCAACTACAATGGCTAAGCAGCAAGAAAGGCCATGCGCTGCGTTACTGCTAACACGGCAGCTTAGACCTATCCATAGCCGCATAGGCGAGTTTTAACAGGCGATGGGCGCTATGAAAACACTTAGGCCTATCAGGGTCGGAAAATTTATGACCTAAACTGTGGGCGGGAAAAATTCCAATCGGAAATCGAAAAGACATCGACATCGGAAGCCAAGTGCTTTGCATAGCCGCAACGACGAAAGAGAAAAGGCTATAGACAGGCCGACATGCATCGACGGGCGGAGTACTTATACATCGGGTGCTTAGCTAATTTGAGAGCCGCAACGACGGAAGCAAAAAGGGCAATAGCCTCCGATCTAATTGATAAAAAACTTTAAAATTTGGCAGTGATTGAAACTGTTTCACCTCCGAAACAACATTTTTCAAAAAAAAACTTTATCCGATTCATCTTCAACTCAGCAAAACAAATTCTAAAATTTGCGATCCACAACAATTCCAAACACGAGCAATTTATGAAAACCAGGACGAAAGGTAATCTTCAAAAATCATCCAAAATTAAAGCATGACCCAAAAATTCATGGATCAAAATGATTCAAAGCAACATTAAATCATGAAGGGGACCAAAATTTTTAAAAAATTTAAGGAAAACAGTTGCAGCCGCAACAATTGGCGATTACCTGGTGAACCTAGAACTCTGGACGATTCTTCCTTGAGTAGCAGACTGTTTAACAACAAACGAACCTATTGAATTATTCCAACTATCTGGATTTCTCAAATGGAAAAAGGATGTACCTTTAATCATTGATGACAGTCCGATTTGGGAGAGTGGAAACCAGGATTTTTAAGTCAAGATAACTCTTTTGAGGCCTGGAGATGGGTTTCATTGTTACTTGTGTCTTCAGGTAGCTACCAGCTTGGGCACCACAGGATTGTAGCATATGGTAAACAACAATATTCATTTGTTCCTCATTCCCATGCCACTTTAGCACTTTTGTGCTTTTGGAATTTTGTCCTTTTTATATGAGTCCTCCTGCATACCTTTCTTTCTGAACTTTAATTCAGGCTCCTCTATCCCAAGTGTCCTTTTGTGTGAGGGGTACGTTCACGCTTCAGCAGATGAACGGAGAGGAACTTTCAGTAATTTAGTACTTATATGATTCAACATTTATTTTGATATATGATGCTTTCATAGGATTTTTGACTCTTATCTACCTTTTGGCATTCATTTCCTGGCATGGGATCATTTGTATTTAATATATTGTTTTACCATGCTCCTTTCTATGGGCCCTTGACTGTCACCCCTTAGGAAATTTTAAATGTGACATGGATGGACTCAAAATAGTATTCCAGACCCTCTGATTCTAGTTTATTTTACAGGGGTTAAGTAGGACTTCAATGCATACATAGCTATTTGAGAAAACTGCTAAACTGGAAAAAAATCTTTTATACAAACAACGATACACAGTCTTATACCCAAGAACTTTAAGCATTCCAAAATTCTAATGTTCTCCATGCAACCACAGGTTTATTTTCTTTATTAAAAAACGGTAAAAACTTAAACTAAACAAAACTAAACATCATGACTCAAAATACGAGCAAGCTAGATTATTTATATACAAGATAGAAGAACACAAACGAAGCTCAAGAAAAATAAGAATTGAGAACTAAGCCATTTACTGGTAAGTTCTCTTCCCACCCTTGTAGATCTTGCAACTTATAAGTGGAAGGGCCAAGCTTTGCCGCAATCTGGAAAGGACCTACCCACAACTGTTGGAATTTCGTGTGTTTTCCCTTCTCATCATGGGGGTGATCCCACTTGAGAACAAAATCTCCCACTTCAAAGTCTTTTGTTCCTACCTTATGTTTGTCGAACCATATCTTTATTACCTCTTGTTGTTGCTTAAAGCGTTCCCTGGCTTTAGATCGAGCCTCTTCTGCTTTCAAAATATTATATATCCTTATTTGCAAAACTTCATTCTCCGACCCTCTAGACTCTTGAGCTATTATGGAGGAGGCTAACATGATATTGGGGGGGAGAATGGCTTCTTTACCATACACAAGGGTATACGGTGACACTCCTAACGAAGACTTGGGGGTGACTCTATCAGCCCAAAGGGCATTTGGTAGCGCTGAGTGCCAACTCCTCTGGTTTTCTATTACAGTCTTCTTTAAAATTATAATCAGATTTTTGTTAGTAGATTCAGCCAGGCCATTTCCTTGTGGATAGTAATTAGCAGAATAATGCAATTTTATTCCTTTCTCATGAGAAAAAGCAGTTAGTTTAATTGATGAAAATTAAGTAGCATTATCAAAGACTAAAGAAACTGGAACTCCAAACCTGGTCATAATATGGTCCTGCAGGAAGTTGATGACCGCATCTTCATTTATTTCAGTGGGATGGCTTCGACCCAGCGAGTGAAGTAATCGGTTGCAGTCAGAATGTACTTATGTTGTAGGGAAGAGTTCGGATTTATTTCCCCAATAATATCCAACCCCCATTGTTCGAATGGCTCCGTGATCATCACAGGCTTCAGTGATGTGGCTACTTTAGATTGCCTTCCACTGCACCTTTGACAAATATCGCACTTCCGGACATGGGCATGTGCATCTTTGAAAAGCATGGGCCAATAGTAACCGGCCCTGAGAATTTTGTGAGCAATGGTATCTCCTGAAAAATGTCCCCCAGCAGGCCCATCATGCAAATCTGTCATTACTTTCATCGCATCTTCTTTCTCTAAGCATCTAAGAAGAACTCGGTCGTAGTTTTTTCTGAGTAATATTCCTTCAACAATTTGATAGGAGGCTGATTTGAGACGCAGCGCTCTTCTTTGCTTAGAATTCCAATGTTCGGGCAACAACCCTACCTACAGGTAATGCACGAGGTCTCTATACCAAGATTCGGGGGCTGTGAACAAAGGACATACATCCATGAAATGTAATTCAGCCTCGTCTTCCCAGGCATGTTCGTCATTGTTCCCATGTTCAGTCATTAGGTTGCACAACCCCTGCCCTTTAACTATAGAAGCTGGCTTGAATTCGAGTTCATACTCTTGAAGAGTTGTTACCCAATTGCCCCTTCTTTCTCCTTACTCCTTTTGTACAAAAAGTGACCTCACAGCTGGATATGGGATGATCACCTTGGTTCGATTTTTTAATATATAGGGCCTGAATTGTTTCACTGCTTTGAATACTACGTAAGCTTGTTTATCAATAGCCGGGTAATTTAATTTGACCCCTTGTAGACCAATGCTCATGAAAGATATTGGGAATTCATCCCCCCCATCTTCCTTTTGAGTAAGCACAGCTGCTATCGAATCATCAGATGCAAAAGTATATAGGATAAAATATTTATTGAAATATGGGCTTTCTAGGGAGGGTGCATGTGCAACAGCAGTTTTAATTTTGCTGAATGCATTCTTCTCAATCTCAGTCCACTTGAATTGTGCATTTTGCTTCACCATTTGCTGCGGCGGTTTGACAATCTGAACGAAATCTGGCACAAATCTTCGTACGAAGCTTATTGTTCCCATAAAAGATTGTATCCCCTTTTTATTATGGGGCAAGGGGATCTATTCAATGGCCTTGATTCTTTCCGGATCAATGGAGATTCCCTTCTTTGAAACTATGTGACCCAGCAACTTACCCTCTGTAACAGCGAACACACACTTCTTGGGATTGAATGAGATGCCATATTTTCGACAACTTTCAAAAATATGCCTTAAATGAAAGGCGTGCTCTTCTCTCCTCTTTGAGAATATCGTAATATCATCAAGGTACACTACAGTACTACGGTCAATCAAACCGCGGAAAGCTATGTCCATAGCCCTCTGGAACGTGGCTCCAGCGTTTATAAGACCAAAGGGCATTCTTCGATAAGCGAAGGTTCCCCATCTGGTCCTAAATGTTGTCTTTAATCTGTCTTCTTCGGCTACTAATACTTGATTGTAGCCTGAGAAACCGTCTAATAAAGAAAATAGTTCAGAACCTGAAACCATTTGTAGTAGTTGTTCAATGGGTGGAACAGGATAGTTATCTTTATCTAAAGCGCGGTTCAAATTCCTGAAATCCATGCATAGCCTGATTTCTCCATATTTTTTTCTCACTGGTACCAAATTTGAGACCCATTCAGAGTGTCTGACCTTAAAAATGATCCTAGCATCCAATAATTTCTTAACTTCACTCTGAATCATAGGTTCCAATTTGGGGTGCATTTTCCTTAAAGGTTGCTGATAAGGTTTGACACCAGATTTAATGGGGATGACATGCTGGATGATGCTAGTGTCATATGTCTTCAAATCTTCATATGTCCATGAGAAAACATCTTTATGTTGATTAAAAAGACTGATGAACATATCTCTTTTGGCTGGTGAACAGCATTTGCCAAGATTCACATATTTAGGATTTGTCTCAGTCCCTAAATTTATCAATTCGAACTGTAGATATGAGCTATGAGTCTTCACGTTTGCTGGCCTTCTAAACTTTTCATTTAGATCGAACATTATTTCTAAGGTTCTAACTCCTTTAGGGATGAAATTATCATACTTCAGCTCGGCCTGATGTTCTTCATCGTCTATAATTCCTCCTTTAAATACCTCGTCATTATTTAAGCATTCTATAATCTACTGGTCATTTTCGAACACTCGCAGGTTGGTGATCATATCAGGGACCGAGGGCCTGAAAAGCAATTCAACGGAGCATCGATTATTAGTAGGTACAAGCCTAGCGGCTGATGTGGCCAACAAGTCAGCTGCTGCATTATTAAGTCTTGGAATTGAAACAATATTAAATGCGTTAAAACATTTGAGCAGATCCCATACCTGATTTTGATAAGCTTTTAAGTGAGGAGAAATACAATGTATTTGATTCCGAATCTATTTTACAATTATTTCAGATTACTTACCTTTAATTCGATTGCTTTCCTCAATCCTTGCACCAATGCTTCATACTCAGTTGTGTTATTTGTACATTCAAACTCTAATCTACATGAAAGAAAATGTTTATTCTTCTTTGGGTCGATAAGGACACAACCGGCCGCTGACCCTTCTAACGTCTTAGAGCCATCAAAAAACAATGTCCAGAAATCACTCACTACTGCATGTGAATCTACTCCTACTGCTAAGTCTACTATTTTATAGTCGATTTCATCAGCCTGTGAGAATAGAAGGAGATTAGGCTGGGTGTCTGACGTGTTGCTGGCTTCTTCTGCTTGGTAATTTTCTGGTTCCAACTCAATAAAATAATTTCCCAACACAGAATCCACTGGTTCGTTCTTTTCCTCAAGTTGAGTAACGTTGTATTTCACGTGAGGTTCCCCCAAAATTTTAATTTGGTTCGGGCTTCCTTTATACGATAGCCACAGATGCGACCAATCCAAGGCAAAATATCCATTTAGTTTTGCTGACCAGTCTCTGCTAAGGACAAGCCCATAAGCGTCTGGTATATCAGCCACCACGATATCAATGAATTGGCACACTTTATCATTTGACGATAGGCGGACTAGGACATCCTCCATATCACCAATTACCTTTACATTCATCCTTTCCAACTGAACAACCCTCCACGTAGATGGCTTAGGCTGCCCATTTATATTTTTACAGACTGATATTGGCATGACATTAACCGACGCCCCTAAGTCTACCAGGAAATTATGTACGTTGTGATTAAAAATTTCAAAAGTGAGGAGGAAAGGTGGATGTTTGTTCTTAGACTTACCTCCAATGCTGGTTTCTCTTATTTCTTCTTCCTCTTTAGGCCGATTGTCAGTGGGAAGCCTCTCATCCGATGCTTCAAGCGCTTTCAATAGTCTTTCCTTTTGTTGTGGCACTTTACACATTTCAAATAGTGAAACTTTCACCTTTACCTTCTTTATATCTTCCACGATGTCATAATCCATCTACGGTTTAGTGGGATGTGGATTATCAACATTCATTTTTTCTTCAGTGGGCTTGGCAAACGTATCAGTTTGCCTAGGATCTTGGCTGGTAATGGTGAATTCAGGAATTTTATCAGCTGAGGAATTATTCTGAAATTTTTTAACATTTTTCTGCAGCCTTTTGATTTTTGGGAGTATGAGACTGTCTTCTTTAACTGACCCTTGGCTCGTTGTTGTAACGTTTTTTTCCATGACGCTCTCGTATCCCCAATTCTTTTTTTACTTAGCATCGAATAACGAAACGGAATTCCACAGAACCATGGTCTCATCTTCTTGTTCTTTCATTGAAATGGCACTGTCCTTTTTTTCTTCATCTCCATCTTCTGTTAATTTAGAATCCAACAGCTGATTCATAACCAACATCATTGAGTTTATCCATTGAGGACAATTCTTTTCAGAGTGGGGTTGTTGGTGGAACGTGCAAAAATTGTCCATTCCTACCTCTATTAAATTCATAGATGTTGAATTGTGAGGAAGAGGTTGGGATTGATTGTTATCCTCCCTTTTCTTGTAATAGGGCTTGTAGAAATTTTGAGTTTCCTTTTCTTTTTCCAAGTCTATGATTCTGTTAGAAAGCTTCTGCATCATTTTTGCCATACTTTCAAAATATGGTGATTGCTCTTCCTTAGGCTTAGAAAACAACAAGGATTTCCTTCCCACACCTTTCTCTCCTGACTGTTCGGGATAATCTTCTATACTTTCTCTTTCAGCCTCTACCTTTTCTGCCTCCTCATAAGTTTCTGCTAAAGTGGGCTTGGCCTTCATTTTGGTGAACATGACTAGCTCGGGTCCTAAAGCCGAAGTATAATATTTGATCAGGACTTTATCTAAAGGTCTGTCAGCTTCAGAAAAATTCTTGAGGTATGCTGCAAATCTTTGAGTGAAGCTGTGCACCTTCTCTTTTCTCTCTTTCTTTAAAGCGCATAGTCATTTCATGAGGGCTGCATGAGTCTTTTGGATCGCATACTTACTTCTAAAGATCCTTTCAAAGGTATCCCAATCAGGGATAGAGTTCGTAGGCAAACCAAAATACCATGATGTTGCATCTCCTTTAAGGGTGTGCGGGAATAGTTTGCAAACTACATATTCATACTCCCCAGCCCTTAACCCTTCTATTGCCAAATAAAAACTTGGCAATTGGTCATCTACTAGTATCTTTTCACTTGGGTCGAATTTGGGCAGCATCTTTTCAAAGGCTTGAGGTAAATCATGTAACGGAGGTGTCAGGTTTAAAGGTGATCTGGCTCTCTAGGAAGGTGGGGGATTCGGTGGGTTGGGTGGTTGATTGGCGTTTACGCCTGCCATGAGTCTGGGTGGAGAGTGAGGAGGTGAGCAAATAGGAGTGTGAGCAAGAGAATTGCGAGGAGTATCTGGGCCTTCTTGATTCAAAGGCAGTACAGCTTCCTGTAGGGCTATTTCTACAAGCTCTTCCCAAACCTCAACCAGCACTAAGTCTTCCAATATGGGATATCTTCCCTTTTATATTCTCTTCTGGGCAATTTAGGGATGATCGGCAATCCCTCGATCTTTTGCACGTATGCCCTAGTGTCTCTTCTCAGATTATTAACAACCTCGTTGTCAATAGAAAAAAAAAATGTTCTCTACCCCTTTCTTCCGGAATTGGATTATGAAGCCCACTGCTTTCTGAACTGTTACCGGTGGAATAGTCTCAGGAAAGTGGGTTTCCATGGCCAGCCATGCACTGGCGTCCCTCCTTCTAGCACCAGAAACTATTGAGGCCTGGAAATTCACAGGCAACAACAGCAAGGGATTCTCCCCAGTAAACATTCCCAACTAGCCCGTGACTGTTTGGTGTAGGGAATCCGTTCGGTTTGCGGTCCGGCTACCGTAGGTCAAGTAACAAAAGGGTTTACCCATTACAACCCAGTCCACCATGTATATTTTTGTATTCTTGACTTAAAGTATGATATGCACATGCCTAATTAACCATGCAGGGTGATAAAGGACACAAGGAGTAGTCACAATGTGATGCACAGGTTCTTACCTCTCGTCTTAGAACTCACAAGCATCTAAATCACATATGCAGCAATAAAGTAAAACTAACTATCTATCTATCTATCTATCCCTGGGGAGCCAAATTGTAACTTATTTATGAGTAATGTGTATTGTGCATGCATTATAAAGAGAAATTACAGATAGCTGATATTCCTTCCTACAACACATGAACGATTAAAGATATTTAGACAATCAGATAGCCAATTGTTTATGAACAGCATGCATTACTCATGGTGGTAATTTCACAGAATAAACCAAAAATCATTCAAACAAGAACATCGGATCTAAGAGTTAGAACGATCTCACAGTTAATGGACAAAAACTGGAAAAATGAAATAGTTCATCTTTCACCAATCCATAGCATAGCATTTGAACGTCCCACCAAACTTTCTCCGACAGGCAAACAATAATTCTTTATTGCAAAAAAAAGTAGTTCTTCTTACAATATCTCTTTACATGTCTAACTAGGAAAAAGGCCCTGTCCATTCTAACTTTCCAATATTTAAACTAAAACAGTAGACCGCTTGGGCTTCCCCCAAACGTTTGACCTTTCGGTCCCCCAAAATGTTTCATATTTCTCTTTATATTTCCTGCGCAGACTCATGATTTTCTGAGTAATTGACAGACCTTTTAGGTTTGCGCCTTTGTCGCTATTGGCTTTGCCTTCTAATTTGCCTATCCTCCTTGCGATCCTATCTCCCATCTATACCTTCGCGCCGCGGTGGTCTGAACAATCTCCTGAACACTCCTGCAATTAAACAACAACAATCATTCATTGGGACAGTATTTTTCAAGAAAATCAACTACGTTAAATCATATCAACTACAACGGCTAAGCAGCAAGAAAGGCCATGCGCTGCATTACTGCTAACACAGCAGGGTAGACCTATCCACAACCGCATAGGCGAGCTTTAACATGCAATGGGCGCTGCGAAAACACTTAGGCGTATTGGGGTCAGAAAAGTTACGACCTAAGCTATGGGCGGGAAAAATTCCAATCGGAAATCGGAAAAACATCGACATCGGAAGCCAAGTGCTTTGCACAGCTACAACAGCGGAAGAGAAAAGGATACAAACAGGCCGACATACATCAGCGGGCAGAGTACTTATACATCGGGTGCTTAGCTGATTTGAGAGCTGCAACGACGGAATCAAAAAAGACAACAACCTCCGATCTAAGTGATAAAAAACTTTAAAATTTGGCAGTGATTGAAACTGTTTCACCTCTGAAACAACATTTTTCAAAAAACACTTGATCCGATTCATCTTCAACTCAGCAAAAACAAATTCTAAGATCTGCAATCCACAACAATTCCAAACACGAGCAATTTCTGAAAACCAGGATGAAAGGTAATCTTCAAAAATCATCCAAAATTAAAGCATGACCCAAAAAATTCATGGATCAAAACGATTCAAAGCAACATTAAATCATGAGGGGGACCAAAATTTTTAAAAAATTTGGGGAAAACAGTTGCAGCCGCAACAGAACTTGACTGGGAATAAGAACAAGGTATTAAGGATTGATAATGGAAATAAATATGTCAATAAGAACCTATAAAATCTATTTAAATATAATGGCATTCAAAGGCAACATCCAATGCCTTACACACCACAACAAAGTGGTCTGGTAGAGCGCAAGAATAGAGCATTGAAGGACATGGCCACATGCATGTTGGAGGATAAGTATGTGTCTCCTAAGATATGGTTTAAATCCATCCATTGTGTTTCATATGTTTAGAATAGATTTCCACAAAAATCATTGTAAGAGAAAACTCCATTTGAGGCTTGGAGTGGTCACAAGCCCAATGTTTCTCATTTCAGGGTTTTTGGCTCAAAGGCTTGGGCTAGAAGTCCTCCCAAGATTTAGAGAAAAGAATTGAAACCTCAAAGAAAGGAGTACATAATGGTTGTATTTTATGAATATGAAAATGGATACAATATATTTTATCCCTCATCTCAAAAAAATTTCATTGATATAAGTGTATAGTTCGAAGAACATCCCATGCAACGGGTCAAGCTAGTAGAGGGAAATTACTCACACCCTCCGCCCAATGATAATGTAAGTGATGTTTCTCTTTCTTATGTTTATGATTATTATATGTAATATGAATATGATGACATGCATTCATATCATGACTATCCCATAAGTCCAAAATGGGATGAGAAAACCATACAAGCAGTCGGTGATCTTGCAAAAGATCCACTAGACTCTGGGAAGACTAGATGTCAGTTTCAGAATTCTTTATCCACTTGTTATTTGAATATTCCAAAGAGGTCTTTTATGAATGTTGGATATGATCCAAATTCATATGAATAAGCATCACATGACCCAATATGGAAAACAACCATGCAATAAGAGTTCAAGTCTTCACAAGACAATGAAACTTGGGAGTTGGTTCCTCTACTTTCCAAGAGGAAACTAGTGCAATGCAAGTGGATTTATAGGACCAATATGTCTGGTGATGGATAATATGTGAATTATAAGTCTAGTTCAATTTCCAATGGCTTCTCTCAATTCCATGGAGTATACTAAACAAAGACATTTGCACTAGTTTCAAAGATGGACTCTATTAGAGTAGCTTTGGCCATTGATGCATTTAAGCGATGGCAGGTGCACCATATGGATGTGGAGATTTCTTTTCTTAATTTTGACCTTCATGAATGGATTTATATGCAGCATCCTGAAGGTTTCATTCATTATCCTTCACTTTTTTGTAGGTTGAATAATTCTCTCTATGGCCTCAAGCGATCCCCCGGGGCTTGGTATGCCAAGATGGACATCTTTCTTCTCTCACAAGGCTTTGAAAGATGAAAGTATGATCCTAATGTGTATTTCCAGAATTTCTATGACTCTATCCATATCATAGTATTGTATGTTGATGATATTTTGATCACTGGAAGTTGCATTTTTTATATAGGTTCAAATATGTCTTCATTGCACAATGCATTTTCTATGACTGACCTAGGACTGTTGAAACCATTTATTGGATTCAAGAATGAGAAATCTGATGCAAGTACTAAGGTCATACAATAAAATTAAGCTCCATACCTTTAATTAAAGTTAAAAATGGCTGATTGTAAAGAAGCTAAGTGACCCTTCCTTTCAGGAGTAAAACTAGGTGATTCTGGTTCATCTTTGTTGGTGGGAAGCTCGTTGTATATGTAATTAGTTGGGATCTTGTTGTATCTCACTGAATATCGACCTGTTTTTGCTTATGAAATAGATGATGTTGAAATATATATGCAGGATCCTCATGAGATCCATTGGAATACTGCTAAAAGTATCTTTCATTATGTGCAAGGAACCAAACACTTCGGGATACACTATGTTGCTAGTTCTTCACTAGAACTAGTTGGATTTACTGATTTAGATTGGACTGGAGATTCCATTGACAGCAAGTTTACTTCAGGTTATGTACTCATGCTTTCACATGGTCCCATATTATTTTCAAGTAATAAATAGAATACTATATCCCTTCCATCAGTTGAGGTCGAGCACAGAGGAGCAGTGATCGTAGCCACATAATGTGTGTGGTTTCAAAGCATTCTTGGAGAACTTGGTTTTACAGTTGATTCACCAACTATCATTTGGTGTGAAAATAAAAGTGCAATAAATATATCCATATATGTAGTACTAATATAGAGTACCAAGCACGTTGATATTTTTATGCACTGTATCAAGAGCTTAGTGCATGAGAAGGTGATATCATTGCAGCATTGCCCATCTATAGAGCAAACTCCTTACATCTTCATGAAGAGATAGATAGAGAAGACATTCACCTATCTGAGATCACTCCTTGGAGTGGGTGACACATGGTGATGAATGATATTCACTTTCATATTTTTCTCCATGTCCATTTTAAATGGGATGTTTTATTCCCATGTGGTTTTCCTTCTTATCTTGGTTATATGGACAAATAAATTTTTGTAAGATGTGACTTGAGCCTTAATTTCCAAGGCCTCAAATTTTAATGTGGTTACACTAACTCAGGCTTAAGAGGGGAAGTTAGAACATCATACCACCTAGTATAATAGTCACATATCACCTAGGACATATACATTTGTTTTCACTTATATTGCATAGTCCAAACATTGGTTGTGTTTGCTTATTAAGGTATGTAGGGGTTTTGGACCATTAAATGAACCCATCACCCACATTTTGATCATTCAAGATCCCAAGTGTACTCAATAATTACAGTTTGGTCTCTTTAGGTTTTCCTACTCCTTAAAAAATAGAACCAGTTTGACCAAAGGCACCAATGCATTGTTGTTTAGTGTTTTTGGCTATTTTGGACCATTTATTGATGCCTAGAGAAACTCCCACTCACCCAGGAAGTCTAGAATTCCTATATTACCCTTATTTATGACCAATCATGCTTTCCCAGTGTTCACATGGCCATTCGTGACCATTTGAGGTGGTTTGGGAGCTTATTGGTCCACCTAGGGGGGGTTGAGTTCCAATCTAAGCCTGCCACACGTATGCCACCAATATTCCTCCAAAGGCTAAAATAATTATCCTATTGTATTATAATCATGTTCTAGGCATATTTACATGTTGGACTGTAATAGAAAACTCGGTTATTGGCACCATCTGTATGTGTTAATATTTCTCTTTTACACTGCTTTCTTCATGTATTGTCAAATTCTTTTGTTGTGAGGACTATCTTAGCTTATAGATCTTGTTTGAATCAGAATTTCACAAAACTCTTCATTTTAAGTATGCTTATGTCTTCACTCATACCTTCCATTTGTGGAAGTGGTGGTCAGATAAGAGAGGAATGTCTCTTAATGTACTTAATTTTTGTCTTCTTATTGCAGGTGAATGGTAAAGTGTATTTTTGGGCATCACTTTCAATGGGTGTTAATTTGGTTGTTAACAAAAAAGAATGAAATATGATACAACAAAAATAGACATGTGGATTAAAGAAGGGGATTTTTAAAAGTATTTAGAAAAATTATACGAAGAAGTATTTAGCATGGTATTTATTGAAATACATAAAATATGTAATGCTGTCATCAAGAATATAGATGTAGTATATATGTACAAGGATTAAGGTTTGTAGAATGCACCATTCCAAAGGATGAACCAGTGCTAAGTCACTAGGTTAGATAATTTGCCTCAATAGGTTCTACCTAATCACCATAAGCAACAGATACATTTGCAACATTGGGAATAGGTATTTATTCCCCTTAATAGAGTCACCATAATATTTGTCATTATATGCCTTGAATATGCTTGAAAGTGTGCAAAGGCCTTTGATATCTCCATGGAAATTGCATCATATCCCCTTGTTGTCCCTTAGGTTATGCCCCTACAATAAATTTCCCTTTCTCTCTTTAAGGTAAGAGTGGGATATGTTATTACAACACCATAAGGATCTTGGAAGAATATGTTGTTGTAATTGACATAAGTTCAGTGGATATTATGTTGTATATTATCATTGTATATTGTTGTACCCCCGTTGGAGATGTTTTCCCTTTGTTCAAGATGTTATTATCGTGTGTGGTCATTGAGGTAAACCCTCTGTTGTAAGTCGGGGCAAAAGTCCCCAAAATAAATAAAGGAAAATGTACTTTGAAGTCTTTCTAGATAGGTCTGCCCCAAAGAGATAACCTGACCAGCATAGTTAGTTAAGAAAGTTACACAACAGTACAATATAGATAGGGAGGTTCCCTCCATATTTCAATACACAAGCTCACTCTCCCAAGTGCACATTAGGAAAGAGACGAAAGGATTAAAGAGAGAGATCTGCAAAAGACTTCTTATTCATGGGTTTTATGTGATATTGTATTAGTGATGGAACTATTTTGAGGAAGTTCGCGGGTTTTTATCCTTTATGGTTTCCCCGAGGAAAATATTTGTGTTTTTTGTATCTTGTATATATATTGAATGTCTTTTGTACTTTTTATTCTTTTAGATAAATATCCTAATTGAATTAAAGTAGAAAAACTAACATAGTATCATAGCTTTCTAAAAGAAGGCACTATGCAACAATGGAAGATAGGGCTTCCTAGTTCAAGGTATTCTCTCCACAGATCATCAAGAGAAGAGGGATCAATATGTATTTGACAATTGCACTAACATAAACATATACATTATATTTGCAAGAAGAGTAACCTTTCAGTGCTAGAAAAACTAGAATTTCACGTAGTCATACAAAACTTCCATAATTAAAAGTTATATATTCCAACACCTAATTTGATTTCTCACATTTTATCTTCTTACACTATATTCGATTTAGTTGTAAAAGTACCTTAAATCATCCAACCAAGTCAACAGATCGTTGTTTTCCATATGTGCATTACCATTAACACATCATGAGAGACCATCATTAGCTTGCACTCACTTTGTGGTATTCTCATAATGTGGTTGGGTTTTAGGCCAAGGTGAGAGTTGTCAAGGTACATTGGATACCTATTCATGAGAGTGTAAGGAATATTGTGGAGGTTGTGGAGGCCCAAAAGGAACAATCTCAAGATGATGATCACATTTCCTCTACATAGGAAAACAATAAGCACCAAGAAGTTTTGCATTAATTGGCATATATTATGAGATATACATTGTATGACCTAATCCATTCTAGTTCTGACGACGTATATCTTTCGCAATTAATGATACATGACTTGGTGCTTATCGTTTGTTGTCTACATATATCTAAGATGGCCCGTTGAATAAGGATGACAAGGGGTAGAGTTTAGTCCTGTGTGAAAGGAAAGAGGATGGTGATGTTTAGTAATTTGGGGGGAAATGTGAAACCGTTTAGTCTGAGGACAAAATGAAGTTGTCAACAATGTTGAATATTGGTTGTAATGGATGGGGAAGGAATGTGGGGTGGAATGTTATGGCATGTTGGAGCATCACTTCTATGAGTCTATTCATGATTTGATGACTGCATATGATTATATTTTATCTTCCACAACCAAGGCTTGACGATATAGACGATAGGATGGGTTGTCAAGGTAGCCTAAAACATGTCATGTATAGGATTCCATAAAAAATTGAATCAATATGTTTGACACGATACAAAGAATCAATGGTGAAGATGTAGAAATCCATGAAATTGATGTGTATGATTGGAACAACATACATATCTTACATTCCTTTCTACTAGTGTGTCATGTCAATAGCAAAATGCATGTCTTATGGAGCAAAAGTCTTTTTTGATTGCTACATTAATCTGAAGGACCCTATCTATATTTGTTTCAAACTTAGAGTCTATAATTGTGCAAACTTCTTCCTACATAAGTGGGTTAATGGTGGGATGTATTTAGATTATGATCACCTTCTTTCAAGTTCAAAATTTCTTCTCCTTGTTTATTCTAGTATACATATTTTCCATAAATATTTATGCTAAGACCTTGAACATTTTGTGTCAATGAACAAAAAATCATGTTCAATTTTGAATAGTTATATATTTTAACATACCACAAGCCATCTTCTATCAATAATATCCCATAAAAAGGAATTTTAGATTTGTGAAGGACAAGTGATTGAGTTCACTCAAAAACATGTAGAGATGAGGTTTATGTTAACTTTCAATGATACTCCAAAAGTATTTACACCATGCTTGAGGGTGCTTCATGAGATTTGAGGTACATGGTGTATGATCGGCCCTTGGATGTATGTGATTCAATGGGGTGCTTGAATGACACTATTCCTTATGGTGTTGGAGATCTTTAAACAACTTGATGACATTCTATATGTTTTCCACATGGAGGAGGTTGCTTTCTTGGAAAATTCCATGCATTGGAGGAGTGTTTGGCACTCAAGAGGAGGGATTTGAGCCCAAAAAAACATGGGGTAACTTCGATGGAGGCCTAGAGTTGGATTTGGGATTCCTGGTTTGCAACAATGTTTATGCAGGGGTAGTGGACCAAATGGAGTGCATGGCTTAAAAGGCTCATTGGAGTAATTAGAGGATTATAGGAGCATGGAAACATCTCATGGAGCACCCTTTCATTTGAAGCCTTGATTTTGGATGACATCATCTTGGAGCTTAGAATGTGTACCCTTGGAGTGTAGCACTCCACATCTGTGAGCTACATATGCCCTTGTAGGTTTCTTGTAAGACAATAGGCCACATTTGTATTGTTGGCCTCCCTTACCTCTCATATATATAAAGGAAGAATATAGTCCTTTAATCCTCATCATTTTACTTTTATCTTTGTACCTATCTTCTTGGAGTGACACACCAAGGTTCATGGGGAAACCCTAGGAGAAGTTATGAAAGGAAAAGTTTATGTCTTTGTTGTGAGCTCGCTCTTGTGAGATACCAAGATTTTCTTTTGTGAAGAAGACATTGGATATGATCTAATGATGATTCTTATCACTCATGTTAGAGATGAGACTAGGAGGAGTGAATTTATCTTTCTTTCTCTTAGTTCTTTATTTGTACTTTATTTCTCATCTTGGAGTGGCTAGGGTTTCTTGGAGCTTCTTAGAGCACGGAGACTTGGAAATTAAGGTTTTGAGATGAAACTCTAGATTGTACTTGTTGAGGAAAAGGAGAAGAGGCTATGTCTTTCCTTGGAGGACATGCGTGTGCTAGTGTTTTCATTGTTTTCCCTAGATAGGCTTTTGGAGAGTTACAGAGATATACTAGCCTTGGGATAAAACTATGATATGTGCACGACCTTCATCTTTCTCTATATTTATGAAGTTTTAAATTGTATAATACTTGTGTATTTGCATATTTGATTTTCAACTATTGATTTGCATAATTCTTCATGATTTTGTAATTTCCAATGCTTGTGTCTTGTTGATTTGACATATGTTAAGGTACAATTATTAAGTAATTTAACATTTATATTGAATAAGATAAGGCATATTTATTGTTGTATGTATACTTATCATAAGCGATTTTCAGATCTATTGATAAGATTTTCCTATAACATTGAAGCTTATTAGCACATTTTGATATTTTCTCTTATGAATTGGAGTTGCTAAAAAGTGAAAGTGCCCCATATTTATTATTTTTGGTTTGATTTATATTTCATAACATCCTTAAAATTAAATTAGGAAGAACTTAGTTAAGAGGTTAAATTTATAAAATTTACAATTTGTAAAATGATACATTATGATAGAAACTAAGTTGTTGAAGTTCTACGATTACACATTGCAGACTGCAAAGATGGTGCAAAAACCACTACGAACAACGCTAAATAATTAAACTAGATTGTAAATGCCAAGAATACCAACATGTCATAGCGTGGATGACAATGGGAGAGGTAACTTTCTCCCCCAAAGCATGCATGCACATGTGGAGTTTGCAGTTGACTTTATTCAAATGGAAACACATGGATTTGATGCCATGTGAGTATTAGCTTGCACATAAGGTTTTGATGCCATGTGCGCACAGATATACTAAAAGAATGTGTTCAATAACTATAAGCGTATTTTAAATCCCTCATAAAGAAGAAACATTGGAGTAGAAAATTCATAACTTTTCACATCTCTGAGCATTTTTCATATACCCATAACCAGTTTTATAACCTCTTAAATTAAAAAGAAAAAAATATTAACATTTACCATTTAAAAAAGAAGACGTTGCCAGTAGAATTTTTCATTCCCAGATAAAGTTTTGAAGTTTCATTACCTTCCCAAAAAAAATATTAACACTTACCATTAAAAAAAAAAAGGAGACGTTGATCCTAAAATGTTGTGGAAAACTTATATTTAATCTTATGATTTTAAGATGTGTAAATGTTTCTTTTATGATTTTAAGATGTGTAAATGTCTGTTGTATTTCTCCTGAAGTTTAATGACCCTTGAAAATGAGAAAAACGTTGACCAGGCATTTATTAAAAAAAATGCCCCTTATTAATAAAATTATATGAGATTAAAAATAACAAGATAACCTAATTCCATTCAATCTTTTCATCGCTAAAAACTTTTGCCCCTTAAATTTATTAATGGATCTGTACTGAGTCTACACCTATTTATGCATCCTCAATGAAACTGTATTTATGCATCCTCAGTGAAACTGTTCTGGTCTCTCTTTCAAGAAAACACGATTACCATTTTATTCAGGAGTAAACTACTTAATCGACTTCATGTTTATACAAAAGCGTTCCCTCACTTTCTCATTCCACTACAGAAATCTCTCAAAGGGTTACATTTCAAAACATATTCAGTGCAGAATTGTCGAAACGAACGAATCTGACAATATATTTCTGTAAATCTTCAAATGAATTTTAGGAATAGAAAATATGATACAAATTCAGGTAATAGAAGAAGCATTAATATGGGCCGCCCAAATCACGTATCGAGTCCCATACACAACTTCTTAATTTGCAAAGCTGCAAGAAGATATTCGCGGATGTACATACAAAAAAACTTAACAGTCAGCCGACACAAATCTTCCATTATCAGAGACCGCAGAAAAAGCAGGTTGAAGGCCATCCATGAGCTCGCCATAGCTGAGACTCCGCTCCTTTGCGATCGTGAGTAGCTTTTTGCCGCAAGACTGCCGTTTCACCACGCATTCCTTCCGGGAAGGGACGATTTCCATCCACTGCCCTTTCCCGGCTGCTACCATTTTCGGAATCGTCATTAACAGAGGTTTTTTTCTTCTTTGGAGAAAACAATCCTTAAATCAAAACCCTAGCCTCCAGCAAACCCTAAAGGCGACTTCTTTGCAAACTGCAATACAAGGCGAGTTAAAGCCCGTTTTATAGGAAAAAACTGCTTGCAGAGCACGCAAATCAGAAAATTGTTTCCAAAGTATTGTGATTTTTACAACACCTGACCTGGGCTCTGATGCGCTGTGCTATTAATTTAAAAAGTTGGCGAGTGCCTTTCCTGAATAGAATAGAAAGGGAATGGAAACGTTTCTTGCTTTCGTTCGTGGAAACTTCTTGCGTTGACGGCAGAGCCACTATCTCGAAGCTTCTAGTTCTAACGACACGTTGGAACTAATAATGTATCCACCAATAAGATCTGTTTTCAATTCACCAATAAGATCCGACTTCAAATCACAAAACTTAGTAATTAAGATAGATATAATAATAATAGTATAAATCCAGTTCATTAAGTAATCCCAACAAAAATACCAAAGCCTTTGAAGCTTTGAACATTTAAACACTATATCTTTTATAATAATAAAGCATAATATTAAATCCGTAAATCCATGTTAATTTTGATAAATTTACCTTTGATAAATCTACATTAGAACATGGATATATACATTTTGTAGTTTGCCATAATAGTGTAAAAAGGATTCCAGCAAGTATTTTATGCCTTTGATAAATCTACATTAGACATAGATATATACACTTTGTAGTTTGCCATGATAGTGTAAAAAGGATTCCAGCATTGGAAGGGATCAATTCCTAATTTGATTTTTTTTTATGTTTTATTCTAAAGTAAATAGGGATCTAGATTATATTGTATTTTGTTACGACATTGTAGAAAGATATGATTTGATTTTTGTTGATGTTTTATAGATCTAGAGTTAACATGGATCTAAACTAGTTTGTACTTTGTTTTAACACTCTGAAATGATTTGCTCATTCTCAATGTTTGATAGATCCAGAATTTATATAGATATAAATTACTTTCTACTTTGTCATAACATTGTAAAAATATTGATGTTGAATAAAATATTTGGTTGTTCGAAATTTCATAAAGCTTTGTATTTCTATTGATTACTAAATATAAATTGGGTTGGATTTATAGTCCATTATTCTTTTCATGTATATCTTAATTTCAAGGTTGAAGATTTGAAACTCGATCTTATAGGTGAGTACAATAGTACGGATATATCATTAAAATATTTGTGATAGTGTCTCCATTGTCGATGCAAGAAGGTTTCGAGAACATACACACAAGAAACATTTCCTTTGACTTTCTCCTCAAGGGATTTGATATGGATCTAAGTTGATTTTATAATAATAAAAAATTTAGCCTATATGTGTCAACATTACCCACTTTACATTATATTACAACATCTATGTCATACTAGGTTGTAGAGTGTCTCTCTTCACAGTAATCCATGGGAGAACATAACACTTTCTCTCATCAATGCATATATTATATAATAAATGATGGAGGTGTAGAAGACAATATTGCATCAGTGTTAGTATTGTCTGTGGTCACTGTGTGGTAATCTACTAAGTTGCTTAATTACATTAGTGAAGTGTATGACAAAGTCACTACACTAAGTAGTGTAATAAATATTAGTGCAACCAATTTTTTTCCCATATAGATAATATGATAAATTTTTAGGGTGTTCTACTTTAGTTGCCATCTATCAACATTGGATGACTTACCATATAGGTTGATAGATCTAACTTACACATGTTTTCCCAAATCTTATCAAATGATGGTGTGCATGGGTCATATATGATCCTATTGAGTTTTCTTTGTCCTCTTTGTAATGATCTTTCTAAAGAGAAAATCAAATTTGATCTTCTACAAGGAATTGATGATCTATGCGGTGTTTATCATGTCTAGCCTTAGGCTTCTACTAACTCTTATGTAAATCTTCTCAAACTTGATCATGAATTTTTAAATGTGTCAATATATTAGATTATTGGCATATACTTAGTAACCTTCTTCATCAACATTCCCTTAAGATTAGGACTCATAATAGCTAATAGAGCCTTGGAGTGCATGTTTTGTTTTGCATTATTTCATTTTAAGCATGTTGCATGTGAATGGTATCAATACCACAAGACTTTAGATATTAGTTATGAAATTATACAATAGTTGTATCATGATTTTATCTACTACCTCAGTGTGACCATCAATTTGTGGATGCAAGGAAATACTCCTCTTATCTTGGTGTCCTTCAATCACTGCAATCTTGCTAGAAGTAACTTAGCAATCTAATGTCACGGTCAAATATAACTAATGATGGTATACCAAAGTTCATGTATATAGAGCCTTGGCTACTCTCCCCAAGGAAATCACACCCTTCATACTACCGACGTATAGATCCAATGACTCAACAAAGGGAATTCTTCCTAAGGAAGACACACCCAACTAGCTAGTATTTTCCAACTCAATGAGTATTTATTGAGGGGATTCTCCTTATTTCTTACTTGTTGTTATGACTTGTGTTTATGTGCATTCATGTAGATGCATATTTCCAACTCTTGTGTTGAAGAAAGGAGTCTTTAATTATTTCCCTCATTTGTGTGGACACTTTTGTAATGTTATATATAAACTAGTTGATCTCGTAATAAAAGATAAGCCATTTGTTTCAAGGAGAACCATTGTAATCTCTCTTGTTCTTGTTATTTTACTTATTATTGAATATTATCTAGTTATTAATTACCTTTGATGGTGTGCTTCCGCTTTCGTATTAATAAATTCCCAGAAGTAGAATTCCATATCTAGTTCACTACAATGTGGCCTTCCATTCAAATCTATGTCAATTCCTACTCTAAATCTCTTCCCTACTTTGAGTTCAACAATAAAGAGGAAGTGTTACCTAGATAAGAAGATTTTTTTTTGCATACTTGGTTAATGGAAGCCCAACCCTCCCACGTAGATATTAGGATCTCAATTCAATTCTCAATTGTTCATTCAATAGTTTTTTGGGGTTTTCAATGCTTCGAGCTTTTAGTATTAACACTAGGACTGATTCATCCATTCACCCTTCTTCCCATCCAATATCTCTGTTACCCTATTTGCTGAGTATTTTTATGGTCTACTTTTTCATATTAACTCCCTCACAAGCCAAGAAGTTAGGATTTTCCAAGCATAGTTCTTATGCCATTTTTTCTCCCACAAGATCTCATGGCCCCTCATAAAGTTGCATCCACTATTGAGGTTGAGTCTACATATTCCCCTCTACACCTATACATCATCAAGCTACTAAAGAAATTTCTTATCAATAAACCCTAACCCACTATCTTTCAATTGGATATAGAGATTACTCTCCCCAATATGATGAGAAAATGAAGGGTGAGGTTGAGGATTCATGGATCTGTAGCCTCACTAATTAATTTTAAACAACCCTAATATTAGTACTAACAATAACTTTTGGTTAACAACCACCTAGAAGGCAAAGCATAGGCATGGTCACAGTCTCAACAATATGCATAGGCAGTGTATATTGAACTTAATGATGAGGCTATATTCCCCACTACCTATAAATGCATTAGATTTTGGGAGGCCTTTTATGAGGCAAATAATTGTTTATACCCACTTAAATACCTCACAAATCTATTGGCTCATTGGTTTCAACTTAGACAAGTGTTAGGACAAATCATGTAACATTTTATTGAAATATTCACCCAACTTATGCCATGAGCTTTGTGATTTCTCATACACCATAATTGTTCTATGAACTTTGTGATTGGCCCATTGAAATACATTATAGAATATGTTGTCTCGTTCTTATATTTCTTAGACCTCATACTAGCCCTCCCCTACTATAAACATTTCCATAGAATCTATTACACTCACCACAACACCCACACACTAGTCAAAGATAATGGCACTTATAGATCACAACTACCAATCCCACTAATCAATGCCTCGGTTGACTACACCAACTCAACATCAACCAGTTCCTTTCCCTTCATTTTGTTTTTCCCTTCCTAGTCCCCTCCAGTAGCGTTATGCAACAAATTCCCAAAAAGAGCATAAATATACAAGAAAGAGTAATCCATTCCTTAACAATGAGGAAAATAGATGAATATCAAGCCTCCTTGATAGAGAAACCTTATACAATGTATTAAATACAATATAATTCAAACAAAGACGTCTCATTGATATATATAAAAGACAAAGACATACAATTACCACTAACGGACTCTAGTCGACATCAATACTATAACAATACTAATGTAATGTGCCCAATTTAGGGGGGAATGGGCCAAATTTATGGCTTTGCATGCCCCTCCTCTTCAGAAAAGTGTTGTCATCAATGATTGGTTAGTTGTGGATGCTTATGTATGAGGGATTCATCTTCCCATGTCGAATATTCTTCCACTTGATGAGGTACTAAATAATAGCCCAATTTTGTAGTTGTGTGGTCCTTGTTTCAGTGATTTATTCGGGTTCCAATATGAATTTTCCTTCTTCATCAAGATCTGATAACATAGTTTGAATTCGGATTTTGTCTCCTATTACCTTATTTAAGCAAAAAACATGGAAATCTAGGTGTACCCTTGAAGAGGAAGGGATCTCCAATTTTTAATCCATACTACCAATATTTTGTAACAATTTATAAGGAACATAGTACTTGGGTGTTAATTTATTGCACTTATTTAGTTTCTTGAGGGACATCTATTTGTAAGGTTGTAGCCTCAAAATTACCCAGTTCCCTTCTTCTAAACTCCTTTCACTAGGATGTGATCTACTTGTTGTTTCATCCTATTTTTTATATAATTAATATTTCCTTCAATATATGAAGAATTGTTTGTTGGTGCTCGAGGTGATCTTCATAGCTTTAATTTTATATTTTCCTTACAAGGGAGATATGATAGATAGAGATTGGTACCCATAAAGTTCCATAAATGTGGACATTTTTTATGACGTATGGAAAGAAGTATTGTACCACCATTTTTGCATAGATAACCATTTCACCCACTATGTTTGTTTATCAATTGAAAATCAATGAAGATAGCCTTCCAAACATTTGTTCACTATCTCAGTTAACCCATTAGATTGCATATGACAAGATGAACTATAAGCCAATTGGACTAAAGAAAATAATTCAATCCAAATTTCCAGTGAAAATTGGATCTCTATCACTTACAATAATCTTCGGGTTTCCATGTATCTTTTGAAATGTTTCCATGAATAATTCATATATTGTACTTGCATTAAAATGGTGAGAGAGTGCAAAAAAGTGTTCATACTTGGTGAGTCTATCAACAACCACCATAATATCATTCTTCCCTTCTGACTTGGGTACACCTATGATCAAACCCATTGAGACTTCCTTCTAGTGCTAACAAGGTATGTATAATGATTGTAAAAAACCTGGGGTTTGGACTATTTCAACCTTATTTTGTTGGAAATCCAAACATATTGCCACAAACCTTTGAACATCGGATTTAAGACCTTCCCAAAAATTTCCTTCTTGACCCTATGGTAGGTTTTTAGGAATCATGAGTGCTCTCCTATAGGAGAGGTGTGTAATGTTAACGTTTGAGAAAAATCAAAGTTTCTTGAACTTTAAATTTTTTATCAAACTATTTCAGCACTTATGACCCTTTATAGCTCCACATATAATACTTTATATCAACCACATAATAAAATTTGTATCAACAACATATGAATATTTATATCAAAAACATATGAATCTCATGAATAAATCAACCACATAAGATAATCAACCATAAGACACAAGATATACCCTGGGAAAATCCTCCAAACATGGAGGATAAAAAAACAACAATTCTTTGAGTATGATAGATAGACTTGAAGAGAATGGATTACAACACATAAGCAGATTGATCGATAAGAGATATCACCACAGCAGTAGAGAAGAGAGATCGAATGCAACCCTGCAAAAACAACTGTATGCAACTATGTATTGAACTTTCCATATTCCTAGCATATTAATAACAAGCATGCATAAGATATGCTCCATCCTTCTTTATTTAGCTTTAACTAGATGCTAACTTTCTTGAACTAAATGTAAACTGGTTGAACTAAATGTGAACTGAATGTGAATTAAATGAATTGATTATGAACTAAATGAACTGAACTCAATATTCAATTGAATGTATGACCACAAATTTAGGAGACTAACTGAAAGTCTTTGGTACTTCATAATCAGTGTCACCCATGCACAAACACTTTGCATGAATTAAGGAGATGTTCCTTCTTTAAATAACTCATTCTTTATTTACAACTTGGGATTAACTGAGGCCTTCATAATTCAAGTTCACTTGATGAATACATGTGCAATTCAAATTCATTCTCTTTCTCTATGCTTTATCTCATTATCGTTAATTAAATACGGCATGGTGTAACACCCCGGTTTTGACCCCGTTACATTAGATGTATATGACATATATATTGTAAATGATAATGGTGTGGAGCTAAAGGCCAAGGTCCCACTATTGATCAGTTATGCTATGTTTTGGGATTTAAATTGTCGCTGATTGTATATCAGGGCATGCGGCATATATTATGTTGGCCATCATGTAAATATGCATCTGTAATTAATTAAGTGAACTTGACCAGCTACAATCGCGGCAACTAAATCGAATGGGGCATGATTTTCACAAGGGTAAGGGTGTGGGGAAATTGTCAAAACTTGGGCCATTGAGGGAAATAGCCATGTGTCTTCTCCCCTTGTGCTATCCAACCACCTTCATTGAATAATGGCTGCCGGTGGTTGAGGCAGTTAATGGTTTTGGGAGTGGGGTGGCAAGACTGTCAGTCCTCACCCACACGTACACTCCATCCATAGTTGAATCCAGAATGGAAAAAACACTCACGCAAGCATTCTCCTCTCCACGACTGTGCTGAAGGCTCACGCACTTCCCATTCGCATCCTTCCTATTGTTGTTCATCCACAAACAAAAACGGAGCTTCTTTTCCTCATGCGGGACCTCCACAGTCTGTTCCTTCCTCATGGCATGCTCACATCCACGCACAGGTATTCTTCTATTTTGGGGCTCACACAGCGAGTTGGGAATTGTGTGTTTCTCATCCACGGTTTTCCCTGCAAAGGGCCATTCGGGTGGTCAGTCGTGTGTATGTTTCTCCATACCAATTCGTGGCCTGTACATATGTTGCCTCTGCCCAGCTGTGAAGTTGGGTTTTCTTTCCATTCTCGGACTGTGTAAGTTCCTTGACGACTCCACTATTCAGATTGGGTCATTGACTTTCCCACGATGTTGGCTGTGGTTGCTATGGTTGTCCTTACGTTTTGGGGGCTGTTCTAAATTCGTTGGAGAGTCATTTTGGCCACGATAGGGCCAATAATGACTCAGGGAATGTTTTCCCTATCTTAAGCTGTATCAGCTGATTGATTGCCTGAGTGCAATGGTTGGTCTTCGGACTGTGTAGGGAGCAGGTATGTTGGCTTAGATTTGCTTGATAAACCTGGTGGCTGGAAACCACACAGACAGAGCTAGAGGGATGGCCTTCTTCTCCATCACCCCTGAATAGCACTGGAAGGGAATGCAGGGCCTGAGGGACTGTGTAGTAGAGAAGGGACTGATTCCTTGTGTTGGGTGTGTTTGGGTGTCTTAGAGGTCAAGCTAGTTCTGATGTAGGTGTTCTTGGCTCTGTAATGAGCTCACCAGCTTATCAATTTGCCTTCTCTAGCTCCTTGATGGCCTGATAAACCCAACTGTGTTGGCTTGGCTATGTTTGTATATTCTTGGCTATGTGTAAGCCTGTTGTTCCCTTATCCCTTAGAGAATCATGCCCAGCTCGGGGGTGGTAGTGCTGCTGAGAGATTAAGGAGCATGCTGGCCTATGGTTGGGTGGAACGTTGCAACGACGTAGCTGGTTATGGAATGAATTCATCAGAAGATAAGTAATCTTGTCCATTCTACTTCTGCAATCTTAATTTCTGTTAATGAAATTGATGAACATGTTAAATGAATACATGCATGTATGAATGTTGTTGGTTTTCCGCTGTGTATGATGATTAAATTGCATCTGTGCATGATAAATAATCATGTGAGCACACTCTAGTTCAATATACAAGTTTAAGCATTCTGTTTCAACAAATTTTATGCCTGTACATGTTCATGGGGCTCTTAGCCCGAGTGTTTGAAGCTTGTAGTCACGTCCTCTTCGCCGGTCGGAGGCATGGGGACATGACAGTATGGCATCAGAGCCACAGGTTGGCAACAATGGGCCTCTATGGGCCAAGAAGATGCAATGACAGAAGCAGAATTGCCTTCTGCCTAGCAGCAATCAGGAATTTGAGGACAGCAAAAATTTCAAGAATTTTTCTAAGTGCTGACAGTCGGGTCATCGGAAGGTTAGAGGTTCCGACTTCCGATGTGGCGGAAGGTCTAGTAGCTTCCCATCCACCGTTGCGGCTGCGGAAGGGATTCGGTCATCGATTCAGCGAAAGAAGGAAATGGTTTGCAGTCCGCTGTTGCGGAAGCCAAAGTCATTTGGCTTCCGCCGACAGGCAACGTGGTCAAAGAAAGACAAATTTTCAAAATTTGTCTAAGTGATGAAATCGTCGGAAGAAGAAGTGATAATTGTTCCACCGTTGTGAAAGAAAAAAGGTGATTTCTAGTCCGCCGTTGTGGAAGCCAAAGTCATTTGGCTTCTGATGTTAAAAAGACTTCCACAGTTGCCGAAGAGAAAGTGGTTTCGAGTCCACCGTTGCGGAAGCCAAAGTCATTTGGCTTCCGATGTGGAAGGACCGCCAAATCGTTGCGGAAGTATTGACGTTTTCCAGTCCGCTGTTGTGGAAGCCAAAGTCATTTGGATTCCGATGTAAAAAGACTCCCGAGGTAGTGGAAGAATTAGTGATTTCCCGTCCACCGTTGCCGAAGACCAAACTGTCAAGTCTTCCGACAGGGAAAGAAAAACGCGAAAATTTTCTAAGTGTATTGACGCCCGGCGGAAGAGGAAAGTGCTTGCACGTCCGTCGTTGCGGAAGACAAAGCAATAGGTCTTCCGATGGTAAAGTCCTCCGATCGTCGACACGTCAAAAGGGGTTAAGGCTCAAAAATCAAGTAAAGAGAGGTCGTCGGAAGGAGTTGGCCTTTGGTGTGCCACCGTTGCGGAAGCCAAAGTCATTTGGCTTCCGATAGGAAAGAACCGCCGATGCCGAGAGTTGAAATTTTTTCTAACTAACAGCCGCCAATCAGAAGAGAAAGTAGCTCAAGCGCTGATTCCGCGGAAGAGAAAGTAGTTTCCAGTCTGCTGTTGCGGAAGCCAAAGTTATTTGGCTTCCGATGTAAAAATAATTCCGATGTCGCAGAAGAGAAAGCAGTTTCCCGTCCGTCGTTGCGGAAGCCAAAGTCATTTGGATTCCGATGTGGAAAGACATTCGACAGCCGATGAGGAGGAAAGGAAAATTCTGAGTTTTTCCATGGGATTTCTCAGCAGATTTCGACTGTTTTCAGAGATATTTTTCAGCTGTTTCTCAGTGAAATTTCAGGGCTGAAAAGGAGAAAAGAGGCAGTGATCTTATGCGCCAAATTGCACGAAAGCCCAAAAATTTACAAAAAAAAAAATGAGGGCGTTGTCCTTGACCCGCCCTACAACCAAGGGGGCAAGCCCTATTGACCCCCGTCGTCCCCCTCAGATAGACATTCTTTGATGAAGAAAATTTTGTGTGTTTGGGCAAATTGTCATTTTATGATCAGCACCAGGTGAAGGTAAGTGATTCTGATTTATAAGCTATGCATCTAACATTTGTATTAACACGTTTGCAGAGTCATAGTCACCTCCCAGGGCAATAATCCAGGCGGTACAGTTGGTAGGTAAGTGGTGGTTCAGTTATGAGAACCCATGATGGGTATGATGCTCGGGATTCTTATGAGCGAGTGGAATATTCCATGGGTGAAAATGTACGTAATAGAAATGATGACATTGAGTCTAATGGAAGGAGATTCCAAGAGACACCGTCAGATGTTGCAACTACTATGAGAAGCTTGATCAAATCCTAGGAAGAGCAGCATCAGTTGAATGCTGCTATGTTACAGAGTTTGACAGACTTGCAAAGAAAGATAGACTCTGGACGAGGTACAGCAAGACCAGAAGGCAGTAAAAGCAATACCAAGAGAAGGAGAAGGACTTCTAGTGGATCATTTGATTCTGAAGAATCCAGCAGGGATTCAAGTTATTCTTCTCATAAAAGGAAAAGAAAGAGACACCATAGGGATCACTCTCGTGATGAATTTAAGAAAGCTAAACCTCCTACATTTGATGGTGAGGTAAAGACTGGACAAGAGGCTGAAGCTTGGCTTCTTGGGATAAAGAAGTACTTTCAAGTGCATGATTATTCAGGAAACATGAAGGCAAGAGTTGCCATATTCAACCTGAATGGAAGAGCATCCATTTGGTGGGAACACTTCAAGCAAGTTAATAGGATCAGTGAAAGGAGACTTAAGTGGAGACAGTTCAAGAAGTATTTCAAGCAGAAATACCTCTCTGACAGGTATTACGATGATAAGATTAAGGAATTCCATGAGTTGAGATTGGGACAAAAGACCATGGAAGAGTATGCAAATAAGTTTTTGGAGCTATTGAGGTATGTCCAGTATATTAGAGATGAAAAAGTGAAGGTCCAGCATTTTCTGAGTGGATTACCTCAGTCTTACAAAGATAGAATTGAGTTTTATGAACCTAGAACTCTTGAAGAAGCAATAAGGAAAGCTAAGTATTGCTATGAGCAAAGCAAAAGTAAGCCAGATTACCATAAGGCATGGAAGGACAAGAAGAACAAGAAGTTTGACCAAAGGAAGAAAGGTTTCAAACCTTCTAACTTCAGGAGCCAGTAGAAGCATCCATCCCAAGCTGCAAGTAAGCCAGTGGGAGTGACTGGAGAAAATCCTAAAGATCCACAACAGAATAGAGGGCCTCTTCAATGTTGGAAGTGTGGAGGACCCCACATGCGCAGAAATTGTCCACTCAAGAATGAGAGTGCAAGGCTAGCTTATAACATTCAAGAAGCAGAAACAGTGGGTCAAGTAGCAAGGGCAGTTCCTAGGATCTATGCAGCACTGGAGGACCGTCAAGCGGATCACCAGTCAACTGTGGTTGAAGTAGTAGGTAAGATTGTTGAGCAATCTGTTTCTATTTTGATTGACCCTAGTTCTACGCACAGTTACATTACTCCTAGAGTAGTGGAGATTTGTGCTTTCAAGAAAGTAAAGCATAGGAAGTCCTGGTTAGTTCAGCTAGCCACTGGAACTAAAAGAAAAGTTAGTGAAGTGGTAGAGAAATGTCCATTGGTCATGAATGGATTGGCCACTTGTGTAGATCTGAATGTTCTATCGCTTGGTTCCTATGATGTTCTCATTGGAATGGATTGGTTAGAAGCTCACAGGGTGAAGCTTGATTGCTACAATAAGACTTTCGAATGCATGAATGAAGAAGGGAACCTAGTAGTTGTGAAAGGTATTCCAAAGGTGATTTCAGTACGGCAGGTTTCAGCAATGTAGTTAAAGAAGTTTTGTAGGAAGGGTTGCCAGTTGTATGCAGCTCAGATTTTGGAGGAATCGAGAGATGAAACTCCTAGGTTGGAGGACTATCAAGTGTTATAGGAATTTGGGGATGTGTTTCCTGATGAGATTCCAGGGCTTCCTCCAAAGAGGGACATTGATTTCACAATTGAACTTCGGAGCAACACCAGTGTCCAAGGAACCCTACAGGATGAGTACACCGGAGATGCTAGAATTGAAGATGCAACTGCAAGAGTTGTTGGAAAAGAAGTATATCCGAGCGAGTCTGTCTCCTTGGGGAGCACTAGTTCTGTTTGTCAAGAAGAAAGATGGTACACTCAGGTTATGCATTGATTATACATAGTTGAACAAGGTTACTGTGAAGAATAAGTATCATTTTCCTAGGATCAATGACCTCTTTGATCAAATGAGAGGAGCAAATGTATTTTCTAAGATTGACTTGAGGTCTGGTTACCATCAGGTAAGGATCAAGGATGAATACATTCATAAGACAGCCTTCAAGACAAGGTATGGGCATTATGAGTTTGTAGTGGTACCATTTGGTCTCACAAATGCACCAGCTACATTTATGTGCCTTATGAATAGCATATTTAGCAGGTATTTGGACAAGTTTGTTCTTGTTTTTCTTGATGACATTCTTGTTTATTCTAAGGATGAGGAAGAACATGAAGAACATTTGAGATTGACATTGAATTTGCTCAGGGAGCATCAGTTGTATGCGAAACTGAGCAAGTGTGACTTCTATAGAGATAGAATTCAGTATTTGGGTCACATTATTTCAGAGAAGGGTATATCTGTGGACCCTGAAAATATTGAAGCCATTATGAATTGGCCTACTCCAAGAAATGTGACAGATGTGAGATCTTTCATGGGACTTGCCGGATACTACAGGAGATTCATTGAGGGATTCTCCAAAGTTGCACATGCCATCACTTCTTTGCAAAAGAAGGGGATGAAGTTCGAATGGACATCAAGGTGTGAAGAAAGCTTCCAGAGGTTGAAGAATCTTCTCACTAGTGCACCAGTATTGAAAATTGCAGATCTAGAGAAAGATTTTGTGGTGTGTACCGATGCATGCGGAAAAGGGCTTGGAGGAGTCCTTATGCAGGACAACCACGTGATATGTTATGAGTCAAGAAAGCTGAAGGACCATGAGAAGAACTATGCCACTCATGATCTAGAGCTTGCAGCCATAGTACATGCTCTCAAGATGTGGAGACATTACTTGATGGGTAGAAGATTTGAGCTCAGAACAGACCATTGTGGTTTAAAGTATTTGTTTGATCAGCCTACTCTGAATGCTAGGCAAGCAAGATGGCTAGATTTTTTATGTGAATTTTATTTTGAAATCAAGAACATAAAGGGAAAAGAGAATAAGGTAGCTGATGCGCTCAGCAGAAAGGTGCAAGAAATGCATGTGGCATCTCTTAGTATTTTCCAATCAGATTTGAGGCAACAGATTGTTAGTCATGCTGCTGGAGATGAATTGTATGAGCAGGTAAAAGACAAATTACAGCAGCAAGATCTTGAGAGGAGGTATGAGGGATATAAATTGGGAGAAGATGGGCTTCTCACTTATAAAGGCAGAATTTATATTCCGAACGTAGTAGATTTAAGGAGAGTTGTTATGGATGAAATCCATCAAGCTCCGTATTCTGGTCACCCAGGATATCAAAAGACAATTGCTATAGCTCGAAAGAATTACTTTTGGCCAGGTATTAAAAAGGACATGGCTGAGTACATTTCAAGGTGTATGAAGTGTCAACAGGAAAAGGTTGAGCATCAACATCCAGCAGGCTTGTTGCAGCCTTTGCCAGTTCCAGAATGGAAATGGGAAGTTATTTCCATGGATTTCATTACAGGATTGTCGATGACTTGGAGACAACATGATTCCATCATGGTTGTGGTAGACAAGTTGACAAAGGCAGCACATTTTATACCGGTTAAGTCTATGTATGAGACTGGCGAGATTGCAAGGATCTTCATGAAGGAGATATTCAAATTGCATGGATTGCCTAAGGCAATAGTCTCTGACAGGGATGTCAAGTTCACTTCCAACTTTTGGAAGGGGTTGTTTGCAGATTTGGGTACAAAGCTAAACTTCAACACTGCATACCATCCTCATACAGATGGTCAGATAGAGAGAGTTAATCAGGTGCTTGAAGACATGCTTCGCATGTACGTAATGGAAAAACCAACCAAGTGGGAAGATTACTTGCACTTGGTAGATTTTGCTTATAACAATGGACATCAGGCATCCTTGGGGATGAGTCCGTATGAAGCTTTGTATGGAAGAAGGTGTAGGACACCAGTGACTTGGGACAATCCAGTGAACAGGATTGTACTTGGGCCAGAATTGCTCAAGGAAATGGAGCAAGAAGTTGTAAAGATCAAGCAAAAGCTGAAGGTAGCATAGGACAGATAGAAAAGCTATGCATATAAGCATAGGGTGAACAGGGAGTTCAGTGTTGGGGATCATGTTTACCTCAGAGTGAGGGCAAGGAAGAGTTCCTTGAAACTTGGAAGTTGTGCCAAGTTGTCACCGAGATACTGTGGGCCATTTGAAGTGCTTGAAAGAATAGGGAATGTTGCATATAAACTTGCATTTCCTGCTAGCACTAGGGCTCATAATGTTTTTCATGTTTCTTTGCTTAAGAGATATGTACATGATCCTAACCATGTGATAAATTGGGATGTGATTCAGGTGGAACCCGAGGGAGAGTTCTAAATTGAGCCAATGTGCATCCTCGACAGGAAGGTCACAATGCTCCGGAACCGAGCCATAGGTCAGGTAAAGGTGCAATGGGAGCACTACGGACCTGAAGAGGCTACTTGGGAGCTGGAGGATGCCATGCGATTAGCACATCCATTTTTGTTCAATTTTGCGGAACATTGAGGCGATACCAATGTAGCATTTTTTTCAAATTTTGTAAAGTACTAAGGACAGTGCTATTGAAGGGGGAGGGGAATGTAACACCCCGGTTTTGACCCCGTTACATTAGATGTATATGACGTATTTATTGTAAATGATAATGGTGTGGAGCTAAAGGCCAAGGCCCCACTATTGATCAGTTATGATATGTTTTGGGATTAAAATTGTCATCGATTTTATATCGGGGCATGCGGCATATATTATGTTGGCCATCATGTAAATATGCATCTGTAATTAATTAAGTGAACCCAACCAGCTACGATCACGGCAACTAAATCGAATGGGGCATTATTTTCACAAGGGTAAGGGTGTGGGGAAATTGTCAAAAATTTGGCCATTGAGGGAAATACCCATGTGTCTTCTCCCCTTGTGTTATCCAACCACCTTCATTGAATAATGGCTGGTGGTGGTTGAGGCAGTTAATGGTTTTGGGAGTGGGGTGGCAGGACTATCAGTCCTCACCCACACGCACACTCCATCCATGGTTGAATCCAGAATGGAAAAAACACTCACGCAGGAATTCTCCTCTCCACGACTGTCCTGAAGGCTCACGCACTTCCCATTCATGTCCTTCCTATTTTTATTCATCCACGGACAAAAACGGAGCTGCTTTTCCTCACGTGAGACCTCCACAGTCTGTTCCTTCCTCACGGTCTACTCACATCCATGCACAGGTATTCTTCTGTTTTGGGGCTTACACAGCGAGCTGGGAATTGTGTGTTTCTCATCAACGATTTTCCCTGCGAAGGGCCATTCGGGTGGTCAGTCGTGTGTATGTTTCTCCTTACCAATTCATGGCCTGTACATATGTTGCCTCTACCCAGCTGTGAAGTTGGGTTTTCTTTCCATTCTCGAACTGTGTAAGTTCCTTGACGACTCCACTGTTCAGATTGGGTCTTTGACTTTCCCACGATGTTAGCCGTCGTTGCTGTGGTCGTCCTTATGTTTTGGGGGCTGTTCTAAATTCATTGGAGAGTCATTTTGGCCACGATAGGGCCAATAATGACTCAGGGAATGTTTTCCCTGTCTTAAGCTGTATCAGCTGATTGATTGCCTGAGTGCAATGGTTGGTCTTTGGACTGTGTAGGGAGCAGGGATGTTGGCTTAGATTTTCTTGATAAACCTGGTGGCTGGAAACCACACAGACAGAGCTAGAGGGCTGGCCTTCTTCTCCATCACCCCTAAATAGCACTGGAAGGGAATGCAGGGCCTGAGGGACTGTGTAGCGGAGAAGGGACTGATTCCTTGTGTTGGGTGTGTTTGGGTGTCTTAGAGGTCAGGCTAGTTCTGATGTAGGTGTTCTTGGCTCTATAATGAGCTCACCAGCTTAGCAATTTTCCTTCTCCAGCTCCTTGATGGCCTGATAAACCCAACTGTGTTGGCTTGGCTGTGTTTGTATATTCTTTGATATGTGTAAGCCTCCTGTTCCCTTATCCCTTGGAGAATCATGCCCAACTCGGGGGTGGCAGTGCTGCTGAGAGATTAAGGAGCACGCTGGCCTATGGTTTGGTGAAATGTTGTAGCGACGTAGCTGGTTGCGGAATGAATTCATCAGAAGATAAGTAATCTTGTCCATTCTACTTCTGCAATCTTAATTTCTGTTAATGAAATTGATGAACATGTTAAATGAATACATGCATGTATGAATGTTGTTGGTTTTCCACTGTGTATGATGATTAAATTGCATCTGTGCATGATAAATAATCATGTGAGCACACTCTAGTTCAATATACAAGTTTAAGCATTCTGTTTCAGCAAATTTTATGCCTGTACATGTTCATGGGGATCTTAGCCCGGGTGTTTGAAGCTTGTAGTCGCGTCCTCTTCGCCGGTCGGAGGCATGGGGATGTGACACATGGTCTATTAGAGACATTTACCACCATACACAATCATTTTGGTCAATTTGGCCTAGTTAAACCACTATCCTAAGTTTTATTGACTTAATTGACATCAGAGGAGCACTAGATGACATCAGCAAGATCACACCCACACCTACCTTTAGTCAAGGACGCTAACTTAGCCTTCTCCTACATTTGGGGAGGCTAACTGGAGCACTCCGGGGGTGATCTAAGTGTCATTAATTCCCCATATTGCTAACTGATGGTTACAATCAGTTAAACGGAGCAGTGAAGGTGCCTTCCTTCATTAAATTGATTATTTAATGAACTGGAGTCAACAGGGGTGCCTCCAACCACTTCTGATGGCCAATTACACTTCAGTTAACCTCATCATCATTCATTGGAGTCATTGATGTGCTACCACTTGTTGGTTGGTTTGCTGTGACATGTGTCTGACCTACTTTTAGTTAGACTCAATCATTTATTGCACTTTGACTTCAGTTAGGGCTCAGTTGAGTCAATTAGGGTTTTGATCACTGGTTAACTTAAGTGTTGACTGTGGCTTACATTCAATTAAGCTAGACTCACTCATTCAATTTGAATGAACTCCTTGGGAATTCGAATTGCTTTGTCATTCATGCTTGCAGCATGATCATGTATTGTACTCCTCATTCTTTGTGTGAATATACAGAGCGGCTACTCATTTTGTAGCCCTATTACACCATTTTCATGACTTATTGTTATTAATCTTTGATGAGACTTGTGTTTAGTCCCTAGATTAATGTGATAGATTAATATGGTCCATATGTGTATTAATTAATTAACCATCTTATCATATCATACTCAAAATCATTTATTCAATACTGATGATCATATCATATTACCCTAGGATATATAACCGCATGCTAAAGTAAATCATTCTAGAGGTAGATAATTCCTAAAGGAGACTTATAGCATTCAATGATCATGGCTAGTAATGCACCACATAGTATAACCACTTTACCAAGTAAAGGACGCCACCTCAAAACAATGAGGATATTTGTAGGACTTGATATTACTCACAAGTCTACAAAATGACTCCCAATGCTATACAATCAACATGGAATTACAAAAGGACCTTTTGTTTGAGTTGGGATTTCTTATATATATATAAGTGATCCTTATACCATAGTAAATCATTTTCCACACAAAAGTATCTCATACATTGGGATCATTTTATATCTTGGAATGAGTTCCCACACTGATAGGTCATTCTTCCATTCTTCCCTTACATATACTATCCAATCAGGTTGTATAATAGAAATAACACAAAATAATGCCACAATTTCCTCATCTTTTCTTAAGAGTGCATATACAACCATATTATATTTCCATTTTTTTATATGATTTCAAATTCATATCCCAACATCTTGGTTATCCATTTTGTTTCTCTTCTAAAGATAGCCTCTGTTCCAAAAAATATTTAAGAATATCATGATCTGTTTTGACCTTGAAGTGCCTACCTATTAGGTAAGGATTCCATTAATTAAGTGCATGTAGCATTTCCAACATTTCCTTCTCATAAATGGGTTTGTGTAAGTTCTTTTCCCTGATTGGTCGTCTTTCAAAAGGCAGGGGCCTTCCTGCTTGCATTATAACAACACCAATTCCATTTCATCAATGCCTCTTAATTGACAAATCTTGCGAGTGACTCGACTCCAACACATCCATTCGTACCTGTCAATATGCACTAAGGTACTTTAGAGCTCACTGTCATCAAAGGTGAGTTGCTTCACATTGGTTAACGGCATACATTAATGGCCGATAATCCAATGATTTCTTTCCATGCTCGACTTCAACACATTCATTCGCATGGTAAGAATTGTACCTCGGTTTGTAGTAGCTGAAGATTATGTGATCTAATGGTTTCAACAGTGACTTGCAGCATCATTTATTTCACTAGTTTTGCAATTACTTTCCATTTTCATTCTAGCAGTTGATTTTCAGAATAAGGAAAGGAGCTTTTTGCTTTTGTGGTAGAATTTCTCCTCATCAATTGTCTCAGCAGTTATTCTTACATTCAACCAACACAACATCATGGATCAAATTCAGCCTCATCCAGTTTCAACTCTCATATACATCTATCTCAGCATCAAATCGGCCTACATAGCTCCAACATACATGAGTCCATTCATGTCAACCAAGGATTCCATGGAGGTAAAACTTGAGGTAAAATAGCATGAGTTTTTTATTTATTAAATATTTAGGGAAATTTCATTGAGAACCACTTATAAGCATTAGCCATTTTCATTTTCTATATAGCATTTTAGTCCATCCATTCCCATCATTTCCCACTCAATTCTAACACTTCATCATTCATGCACAACCACATCAAAGTCCTACCCAATATCTCACCAACCCAACTAACCAAGCATGAAAATAATCGAAGGATACCTTATTGTTGTCACACAAGAACCAACAAGAGGAAGTCTTGCTGCTGCCACACAAGAACCAGAAGTAAGAAAAGAAGTCTTGTTGTTGCCACACAAAAACCCGCAGTAAGAAATTGATCAAATTTTTTATTGAAGAATTAGTGTGAAATGAAGGCATGCAATGCATTCAGTGTATTGGATTCATGATTGATTAATGCATGCATTGGTTCACTTCTACACAATTGTTGCAAGTTTCCAAGTTACCTTCAATTGGCAATCAAGTTGCAATCCATCGACATAGCATTTGATATTTATAATGGAGTATTTAAAGGACACTTGTTGCTGCTATCAAGATGTTCTTTTCATGAATGATTGGGGTTTTTTGTTATTTGGCAATGGTGTTTATGCTCATAAAATATGCAGGGATGTATGATACTGTTTATGTTTGTTTAAGGCATGGAAATTTGATGGCAATGAGTTGAGATGAATATAGGATAGCAGTGCTAATGAATAAAGGCTCTATTTGCACTATTTCTCTTTTTACTATTTTCAGCACCCCAATCAATAACATTAATTCCTATTCCAAGATTACGAGTGCAACAATTTGAGTCAATTTGCAGAATCTTTCTCAAGATATAATCATCTGGTTTCTTGACTCAGAATTCAAGGCACCCACAACAACATTTTGAAGAAGGCATGACAATTAGGGAGAAGAATTTGAGTAGCTTATTCTTGTGAGTTGTCCTATAACAGCATATTGAAACAAAGCTGGAATACAACAACCTGTAGCAGCCCTGATACATTTAGACCAGCAAATTGAAGGCATTTTTGGAAACCAAGGACAAGGTTGATTATTCCATGTTTGGTTGATCTTTGAGCTATAATAATCATTGCATACTTTCAGTGAGCTGATTTGAGAAATGGGTCAGTTGTTAAAGATGAAAATGTTTGTGAAAATTTGAGAATCATTGAATACTGCATATATTGGTTTATATCTTCCAAGGCATCAAAGAATGACAACATGTTAATTTTGGGGGAGATGGCTACTTTCCAACTAAGATAAAAACTCCTACTTTCCATGAGGACATGAAAAATTATTCAGTTCGGGGGAGGAGCTACTATGCTTGCTGGTTTTCCATTCACATTCATATTTCTCATGCATACCGTTCCTCACATAAAATGTTGAATTTGAATTGAGTATATCTCACAAAACACGCATTGGATCCTCATGAAATTTGAACAAGGAATGCATAACATTATGAAGAACAAACGTGGCAAGTTTCATCTTAATCCAGTGCATCATTTTAGAGAAAACGACCATCATCACCTACAGCCAATTTGCATTTTTATCACAATTCGTGATGTGGGTTTCTCTAATTTTTGGTGTGGAGATGAATTAGAACGGTAGTTACTTTATTGCAAAATTTCATCCCAACCCAGTTTTTATTTTGTGAAATATTGGTTCATGAAGTTTAGCTGCAACACATTTTTTATTCATGTTCATCTACAAAAGTGCAAAAATTGAAATGGACATATCTTGCAATTGGTAAGTTGGATTTTCATGATAGTTCGATAGGAAGTGCATAATACTAATATGAACAAGCCTGATAATTTTCATCCCAATCCAATCTACGGTTTTCGACAAAATAGCCATAATCACCTACAGCCAATTTTCATTTTTCTCAAAATCCGTGATGTGGGTATCTCTCATTTTTAGTGTGTAGATGTATTGGACTAATATAAACCTGCATAACAAATTTTAGCTGAACCCAGTTGGTCATTTGGGAGAAAATTACTTTGGAATTTTTCTGTTCAAAAGGTTGCAACACCGTAAAATGTTGCCCTTTTCCCCATTCCGTGCAGCTGCAACTCCGTAAAACCTTTCATTTTTCCTATTCCATGCAGCTGCAAAACCGTAAAATATTGGCCTCTTCCTGTTCCATGTGGCTGCAACACCGTAAAATATTGTCCTTTTCCCATTCCGTGCAGCTGCAACACTGTAAAAATGTTGCCTCTTTTCCCATTTTAGGTAGTTGCAACTCCACCAAATTCTTTGTTAAATTCAACGCTCTTTGGGTTGTGACTCTACCAAAATATTTTCCAAGTGCTTCGCTAAATTTAGCGATCTTTGGGCTATGACTCTACCAAATTCGCCACTAAATGTAGTGTTATTTACACTGCGACTCCGCCAAAATCTTCGTTAAAACCTTCGTCAAATTCTCTACTAAAAATAAGCTGTGACTCCGCCAAATTTCTACTAAATCCTCTACTAAGGAGCTATGACTCTGCCAAATTTTCTACTAATTACTCTGCTAAGCAGCTGTGACTTTGCCAATTTCTGTTAAACTCTCCATTTCTTTTGGCTGCAACTGTGCGAATGGTAAAACAAAGGAACAAGTGAATAAGTTCTTCTAGTTGGATGCTACACAGGTATTGGGTTGCATGAGGACATGCAACAAGTTCAGTTTGGGGGAGATGTTGGGCCCTGAAATTGTCCATTTTTCCACCACTTGTCGACATATATTTCATCCATTTTCTTCCCATTATCGCCCATTTATCATTCCATTTTCCATCCATTTGTTGTAACTGTGCGTAAAACAACATACTACTTCCATTGATGTTTTAAGTGGTTAATAATGATTATTTCTCTTTATCTTTGATGAATTGAAGACTATTATGCATAATTTTACTGATGATGGTTTGTGGAGTGATTTTTCATGTACAGGATACTCATAGCCAGCTGTTACAACCTTAACCGAAAATGCATGCCACATAAGAACACCTTGATTCGCGTCTCTATTTGCAGGCAGATGAAAAAAAAATTTAAAAATACGAGACATGGGTTTTGTGCATAACATCCCCATTTACCTGATTCGTGATTAAGTTTCCAAAAAAAGTGACAGTTTGTGACATACAGATGGTTCTTCGAGAGGGTATTTTCCATATTTACTATTGCGGCCGGTTCAAAAGTTGCCAGCAGTTACGGCCGTGTTTCAGCTGTTACAGATCACAAGTTGGGGGTTCAGTTCTTCATTTCCATGAGATAATTTTATGTATAAATATGTAATCAATCTCATTGAGAGTGAAGGAGAGAAAACAATGTTATGATGTAGGATTTGACCCAGATCTATTGTAATCATTCATTATGATAATACATGCTTGCAGTTTCTTAATTCTGGAGTTGTAGACTTTCATCATGGAGATCCAGCTCTGCTCAGTGGAGGAAGGGCCCTCTTCCCTGAGCAGATGCCGGTAGTTTTAATTGTAAGTGTGTTATTTTGTAGATTTGTTTATTAATTAGCTCATGCTTTCATTCATTAGATTTATCATGGTTGTTTTATTATTCAGTTCATGTTTTTATTCATTTGATTTATCATAGTGTTCTCCTGTTAATTCATTTTGATAGATCATTGGCCAACACAACACTTCTTTTAGATTTATGCAATTAGATCTTGTTTCATAGGAATAGATTTTGTTTGAAGTGTGTTCGATTTACAGTTTGATTTTATGAATAGTTTTTAGGTTTGTTTTCTTTTCAAGAATGTGTGATCTAGTTTACAAAGAGTTTCGATTGCATACCAATAGATAACAGTGTTAGGTAGAAATTGTTCTTGCATAGATCTTGCACGATAGCTTTGAAATAAAAGACTTCCTTGGGTTGATAATTTATGTTTACCACTCTGCATGTTAAGTTTTAATTAACTGGCATATAATGGGCCCAACAGAAGGAATAAAGAGAAGACAAAATGCACTTACTGTCACAAAGGTTGGAATCCAAAGAATGCATGCATGAAGAAAACCATTTACATGATCATGAAACTCCTTGAAAAGAACAACATTCCTCTTCTGGATGGCGCAAGGAAGAAAGAGGGAGGTTCAAATTTTGAAAACAATGAAAGATGCTATGCACTGGTTGTTGGATGTTCTTGCTCTTCCTCCTTCATCATAGATTCAAGTTCCTCATGGAAAATGGATTCTGTACAAGACTCCTTCTTGTACCTACATCCATAAATTGGTCCATCCATCATCATGGGTGATGACACTAAGATCTCGGCCAAAGGGATTGGTAGGATCAACCTTGGCAATGGGTACTTCAATAATGTGTTTTATGTGCCCGATCTTGCATAAAAACTACTATATGTTTATCAAATGACACATATTGTTTCAGAGAATAGATTGAAATTAACTGAAGATGATGTGGAAATATCCAAAATTTCTACAGGAAAATTTGTTGCAGTGGGTATTGCATATCATGAGTCAAGGATGTACAAGTTTTCACACTTTCTTCCTTACTCCTTGGGGAATGTGCTCCTCTCACATGCTAATGAGAACATAAGGATATTGCATGAGAGGTTTAGACACCTCAAATATAGATATATTTAAGATATTGGAAAATAAAACATGATTTAAGGACTTTCAAGCATCAATTTGTCAAAAGGCACATGCAAGGGATGCATTGTTGGGAAGCATGCAGAGAGCAAGTATGACAAGGGGAAGGAAAAGAGAGTTTTCCAAGTGCTTGAATTGATCCATTCAGATCTAATAGTACCCCTACCCACACCCTCCTATGGAAACTCAAGGTACGTCTTAACATTCATAGATAATTTCTCAAGATATTGTTGGGTGTATTTTCTCAAGCAAAAATGTGAAGTGTATGAGATCTTCAAAGTTTTCAAATATTTGGTTAAGAACTTGACTAGGACTAAGAACAAGGTATTAAGGATTGATAATGGAAAGGAATATTTCAATAAGAAACTATAAAACCTATTTAAATATAATGGCATTCAAATGCAACATTCAATGCCTTACACACCACAACAAAGTGGTCTGGTAGAGCGCAAGAATAGAGCATTGAAGGACATGGCCACATGCATGTTGGAGGATAAGTATGTGTCTCCTAAGATATGGTCTGAATCCATCCATTGTGTTTCATATGTTCAGAATAGAGTTCCACAAAAATCATTCTAAGAGAAAACTCCATTTGAGGCTTGGAGTGGTCACAAGCCCAATGTTTCTCATTTCAAGGTTTTTGGCTCAAAGGCTTGGGCTAGAAGTCCTCCCAATATTAAGAGAAAAGAATTGAACCTCAAAGAAAGGAGTACATAATGGTTTTATTTTATGAATATGGAAATGGGTACAATATATTTTATCCCTCATCTCAAAAAAAATTCATTGATATAAGTGTATAGTTTGAAGAAGATCCCATGCAACGGGTCGAGCTAGTAGAGGGAAATTACTCACACCCTCCGCTCAATGATGATGTAAGTGATGCTTTTATTTCTTATTTTTATGATTATTATATGTAATATGAATATGATGACATGCATTCATATCATGACTTTCCCATAAGTCCAAAATGGGATGAGAAAACCATACAAGCAGCCGGTGATCTTGCAGAAGATCCACTAGACTCTGGGAAAACTAGATGTCAGTTTTAGAATTCTTTATCCACTTGTTATTTAAATATTCTAGAGAGGTATTTTATTATGGTTGGATATGATCTAAATTCATATGAATAAGCATCACATGACCCAATATGTAAAACAACCACGCAAGAAGAGTTCAAGTCTTCACAAGACAATGAAACTTGGGAGTTGGTTCCTCTACTTTCCAAGAGGAAACTAGTGCAATGCAAGTGGATTTATAGGACCAATATGTATAGTGATGGATAAGATGTGAATTATAAGTCTAGTTCAATTTCCAATGGCTTCTCTCAAGTCCATGGAGTATACTAAACAAAGACATTTGGACTAGTTTCGAAGATGGACTCTATTAGACTAGTTTTGGCCATTGATACATTTAAGCGATGGCAGGTGCACCATATGGATGTGGAGATTTATTTTCTTCATGGTGGCCTTCATGAATGGATTTATATGCAGCATCCTGAAGGTTTCATTCATGATCCTTCACTTGTTTGCAGGTTGAATAATTCTCTCTATGGCCTCAAGCGATCCCCTGGGGCTTGGTATGCCAAGATGGACATCTTTCTTCTCTCACAAGGCTTTGAAAGATGAAATTATGATCCTAATGTGTATTTCCAAAGTTTTTATGACTCTATCCAGATCATAGTATTGTATGTTGATGATATTTTGAACAGTGGAGGTTGCATTTTTTATATAGGTTCAAATATGTCTTCATTGCACAATGCATTTTCTATGACTGACCTAGGACTGTTGAAACCATTTATTGGATTCGAGATTGAGAAATCTGATGCAAGTAATAAGGTAATACAATAAAATTAAGCTCCATACCTTTTATTAAAGTAAAAAATGGCTGAATATAAAGAAGTTAAGTGAGCCTTCCTTTCAGGAGTAAAACTAGGTGATTCTAGTTCATCTCTATTGGTGGGAAGCTTGTTGTATATGTAATTAGTTGGGAGCTTGTTGTATCTCACTGAATCTTGACCTGTTTTTTCTTATGAAATAGATGATGTTGCAATATATATGCAGGATCCTCATGAGATCCATTGGAATACTGCTAAAAGTATCTTTCATTATGTGCAAGGAACCAAACACTTCAGGATACACTATGTTGCTAGTTCTTCACTAGAACTAGTTGGATTTACTGATTTAGATTGGGCTGGAGATTCCATTGACAGCAAGTTCACTTCAGGTTATGTATTCATGCTTTCACATGGTCCCATATTCTGGTCAAATAATAAATAGAATACTATATCCCTTTCATCAGTTGAGGCCGAGCACAGAGGAGCAGTGATCGCAGCCACATAATGTGTGTGGTTTCAAATCATTCTTGGAGAACTTGGTTTTACATTTGATTCACCCACTATCATTTGCTGTGACAATAAAAGTGCAATAAATATATCCATATATGTAGTACTAATCTATAGTACCAAGCACGTTGATATTTGCATGCACTATATCAAGAGCTTGGTGCATGAGAAGGTGATATCATTGCAGCATTGCCCATCTATAGAGAAAACTCCTTACATCTTCACGAAGAGATAGACAGAGAAGACATTCACCTATCTGAGATCACTCCTTGGAGTGGGTGACACATGGTGATGAATGATATTCACTTTCATATTTTTCTCCATGTCCATTTTAGATGGGATGTTTTAGTCCCATGTGGTTTTCCTTCTTATCTTGGTTATATGGACAAATAAATTTTTGTAAGATGTGACTTGAGCCTTAATTTCCAAGGCCTCAACTTTTAACGTGGTTACACTAACTCAGGTTTAAGAGGGGAAGTTAGAACATCATACCACCTAGTATAATAGTCACATATCACCTAGGACATATACATTTGTTTTCACTTATATTGCATAGTCCAAACATTGGTTGTGTTGGATTCTTAAGGAATTTAGGGGTTTTGGACCATTAAATGAACCCATCACCCACATTTTGATCATTCAAGATCCCAAGTGTACTTAGTAATTACAGATTGGTCTCTTTGGGTTCTCCTACTCCTTAAAAAATCAAACCAATTTGACCAAAGGCACCAATGCATTGTTGTTTAGTGTTTTTGGCTATTTTGGACCATTTATTGATGCCTAGAGAAACTCCCACTCACCCAGGAAGTCTAGAATGCCTATCCTACCCTTATTTATGACCAATCATGCTTCCGCAATGTTCACATGGCCATTTGTGACCATTTGAGGTGGTTTGGGATCTTATTGGTCCACCTAGGGGGGTTTGAGGTCCAATCTAAGCCTGCCACACATATGCCACCAATATTCCTCCAAAGGCTAAAAGAATTATCTTATTTTATTATAATCATGTTCCAGGCATATTTACATGTTGGACTGTAATAGAAAACTTAGTTATTGGCACCATCTATATGTGCTAATATTTCTCTTTTACATTGTTTTCTTCATGTATTGTCAAATTCTTTTGTTGTGAGGACTATCTTAGCTTATAGATATTGTTTGAATCAGAATTTCACAAAACTCTTCATTTTAAGGATACTTATGTCTTCACTCATACCTTCCATTTGTGGAAGTGGTGGTCAGATAAGAGAGGAATGTCTCTTAATGTACTTAATTTTTGTCTTCTTGTTGCAGATGAATGGTAAAGTGTATTTTTGGGCATCACTTTCAAAGGGTGTTAATTTGGTTGTTAACAAAAAAGAATAAAATATGATACAACAAAAATAGACATGTAGATTGAAGAAGGGGATTTTTAAAAGTATTTAGAAAAATTATACGAAGAAGTATTTAGCATGGTATTTATTCAAATACATAAAATATGTAATGGTGTCATCAAGAATATAGATGTAGTATATATGTACAAGGATTAAGGTTTGTAGAATGCACCATTTCAAAGGATGAACTAGTGCTAAGTCACTAGGTCAGATAATTTGCCTCAATAGGTTCTACCTAATCACCATAAGCAACATATACATTTGCAACATTGGGAATAGGTCTTTATTCCCCTTAATAGAGTCACCATAATATTTGTCATTTTATGCCTTGAATATCCTTGAAAGTGTGCAAAGGCCTTTGATATCTCCATGGAAATTGCATCATATCCCCTTGTTGTCCCTTAGGTTATGCCCCTACAATAAATTTCCCTTTCTCTCTTTAAGGTAAGAGTGGGATATGTTATTACAACACCATAAGGATCTTGGAAGAATATGTTGTTGTAATTGTAAGTTCAGTGGATATTATGTTGTATGTTATCATTGTATATTGTTGTACCCCTATCGGAGATGTTTTCCCTTTGTTCGGGATGTTATTATCGTGGGTGGTCATTGAGGTAAGCCCTCTGTTGTAATTCAGGGCAATAGTCCCCAAAATAAATAAAGGAAAATGTACTTTGAATTCTTTCTAGATAGGTCTACCCCAAGAGATAACCTGACCAGCATAGTTAGTTAAGAAAGTTACACAACAGTACAATATAGATATGGAGGTTGCCTCCCTATTTCAATACACAAGCTCACTCTCCCAAGTGCACATTAGGAAAGAGACGAAAGGAGTAAAGAGATAGATCTGCAGAAGACTTCTTATTCATGGGTTTTATGTCATATTGTATTAGTGATGGAAATATTTTGGGGAATTTCAAGGGGTTTTATCCTTTATGGTTTCCCCGAGGAAAATATTTGTGTTTTTTGTATCTTGTATATATATTGAGTGTCTTTTGTACTTGTTATTCTTTCAGATAAATATCCTAATTGAATTAAAGTAGAAAAACTAACATAGTATCAGAGCTTTCTAAAAGAAGGCACTATGCAGCAATGGAAGATAGGGCTTCCTAGTTCAAGGTATTCTCTCCACAGATCATCAAGAAAAGAGGGATCAATATGTATCCGACAATTGCACTAACATAAACATATACATTATATTTGCAAGAAGAGTAACCTTTCAGTGCTAGAAAAACTAGAATTTCACGTAGTCATACAAAACTTCCATAATTAAAAGTTATATATTCCAACACCTGATTTGATTTCTCACATTTGATCTTCTTACACTATATTCAATTTAGTTGTAAAAGTACCTTAAATCATCCAACCAAGTCAACAGATCGTTGTTTTCCATATGTGCATTACCATTAACACATCATGAGAGACCATCATTAGCTTGCACTCACTTTGTGGTATTATCATAATGTGCTTGGGTTTTAGGCCAAGGTGAGAGTTGTCAAGGTACATTGGATACCTAGTCATGAGAGTGTAAGGAATATTGTGGAGGTTGTGGAGGCCCAAAAGGAACAATCTCAAGATGATGATCACATTTCCTCTACATAGGAAAACAATAAGCACCAAGAAGTCTGGCATTAATTGGCATATATCATGAGATATACATTGTATGACCTAAGCATTCCAGTTCTAACAACGTATATCTTTCACAATTAATGATACATGACTTGGTGCTTATCATTTGTTGTCTACATATATCTAAGATGGCCTGTTGAATAAGGATGACAAAGGGTAGAGTTTAGTCCTATGTGAAAGGAAAGAGGATGGTGATGTTTAGTAATTTGGGGGGAAATGTGAAACCATTTAGTTTGAGGACAAAATGAATTTGTCAACAATGTTGAATATTGGTTGTAATGGATGGGGAAGGAATGTGGGGTGGAGTGTTATGGCATGTTGGAGTATCACTTCTATGAGTCTATTCATGCTTTGATGACTGCATATGATTATATTTTATCTTCCACATCCAAGGCTTGACGATATAGACGATAGGATGGGTTGTCAAGGTAGCCTAAAACATGTCATGTATAGGATTCCATAAAAAATTGAATCAATATGTTTGGCACGATACAAACAATCAATGGTGAAGGTGTAGAAATCCATGAAATTGATGTGTATGATTGGAACAACATACATATCTTACATTCCTTTCTACTAGTGTGTCATGTCAATAGCAAAATGCATGTCTTATGGAGCAAAAGTCTTGTTTGACTACTACATTAATCTGAAGGACCCTATCTATATTTGTTTCAAACTTAGAGACTATAATTGTGCAAACTTCTTCCTACATAAGTGGGTTAATGGTGGGATGTATTTAGATTATGATCACCTTCTTTCAAGTTCAAAATTTCTTCTCCTTGTTTATTCTAGTATACATATCTTCCATAAATCTTTATGCTAAGACCTTGAACCTTTTGTGTCAATGAACAAAAAATCATGTTTACTCAAAAAATCACAATTTTGAATAGTTATATATTTTAACATACCACAAGCCATCTTCTATCAATAATATCCCATAAAAAGGAATTTTAGATTTGTGAAGGACAAGTGATTGAGTTCACTCAAAAACATGTAGAGATGAGGTTTATGTTAACTTTCAATGATACTCCAAAAGTATTTACACCATGTTCGAGGGGGCTTCATGAGATTTGAGGTACATGGTGTATGATCGGCCCTTGGATGTATGTGATTCAATGGGGTGCTTGCATGACACTCTTCCTTATGGTGTTGGATATCTTTAAACAACTTGATGACATTCTATATGTTTTCCACATGGAGGAGGTTGCTTTCTTGGAAAATTTCATGCATTGGAGGAGTGTTTGGCACTCGAGAGGAGGGATTTGAGCCCAAAAAAACATGGGGTAACTTCAATGGAGGCCTAGAGTTGGCTTTGGGATTCCTGGTTTGCAACAATGTTTATGCAGGGGTAGTGGACCAAATGGAGTTCATGGATTAAAAGGCTCATTGGAGTAATTAGAGGATTATAGGAGCATGGAAACATCTCGTGGAGCACCCTTTCATTTGAATCCTTGATTTTGGATGACATCATCTTGGAGCTTGGAATGTGTACCCTTGGAGTGTAGCACTCCACATTTGTGAGCTACGTATGCCCTTGTAGGTTTCTTGTAAGACAATAGGCCACATTTGTATTGTTGGCCTCCCTTACCTCTCAAATATATAAAAGAAGAATATAGTCCTTTAATCCTCATCATTTTACTTTTATCTTTGTACCTATCTTCTTGGAGTGACACACCAAGGTTCATGGGGAAACCCTAGGAGAAGTTATGAAACAAAAAGTTTATGTCTTTGTTGGGAGCTCACTCTTGTGAGATACCAAGATTTTCTTTTGTGAAGAAGACATTGGAGATGATCTAATGATGATTCTTATCACTCATGTTAGAGATGAGACTAGGAGGAGTGAATTTATCTTTCTTTCTCTTAGTTCTTTATTTGTATTTATTTCTCATCTTGGAGTGGCTAGGGTTTCTTGGAGCTTCTTAGAGCATGGAGACTTGGAAATTAAGGTTTTGAGATGAAACTCTAGATTGTACTTGTTGAGGAAAAGGAGAAGAGGCTATGTCTTTCCTTGGAGGACATGTGTGTGCTAGTGTTTTCATTGTTTTCCCTAGATAGGTTTTTGGAGAGTTAAAGAGATGTACTAGCCTTGGGATAAAACTATGATATGTGCACGACTTTCATCTTTCTCTATATTTATGAAGTTTTAAATTGTATAATACTTGTGTATTTGCATATTTGATTTTCAACTATTGATTTTCATAATACTTCATGATTTTGTAATTTCCAATGCTTGTGTCTTGTTGATTTGACATATGTCAAGGTACAATTATTAAGTAATTTAACATTTATATTGAATAAGATAAGGCATATTTATTGTTGTATGTATACTTATCATAAGCGATTTTCAGATCTATTGATAAGATTTTCCTATAACATTGAAGCTTATTAGCACATTTTGATATTTTATCTTATGATTTGGAGTTGTTAAAAAGTGAAAGTGTCCAATATTTATTATTTTTTGTTTGATTTATATTTCATAACATCCTAAAGTTAAAAATCAGGAGAAACTTAGTTAAGAGGTAAAATTTATAAAATGATACATTATGATAGAAACTAAGTTGTTGAAGTTCTAAGATTACATATTGCACATTGCAAAGATGGTGCAAAAACCACTACGAACAACGCTAAATAATTAAACTAGATTGTAAATGCCAAGAATACCAACATGTCATAGCGTGGATGACAATGGGAGAGGTAACTTTCTCCCCAAAGCATGCACATGTGGAGTTTGCGGTTGACTTTATTCAAATGGAAAGACATGGATTTGATGCCATGTGAGTATTAGCTTTCTCCACATGTATGCACATAAGGTTTTGATGCCATGTGCGCACAGATATACTAAAAGAATGTGTTCAATAACTATAAGCGTATTTTAAATCCCTCATAAAGATGAAACATTGGAGTAGAAAAGTCATAACTTTTCACATCTCTGAGCATTTTTCATATACCCATAACCAGTTTTATAACCTTTTAAATTAAAATGAAAAAATTATTAACATTTACCCATTTAAAAAAGAAGACGTTGCCAGTAGAATTTTTCATTCCCAGATAAAGTTTTGAAGTTTCATTACCTTCCCCAAAAAAAATATTAACACTTACCATTAAAAAAAGGAAGACGTTGACCCTAAAATGTTGTGGAAAACTTACATTTAATCTTATGATTTTAAGATGTGTAAATGTTTCTTTTATGATTTTAAGATGTGTAAATATCTGTTGTATTTCTCCATAAGTTTAATAACCCTTGAAAGTGAGAAAAACGTTGACCAGGCATTTATTAAAAAAACATGCCCCTTATTAATAAAATTATATGAGATTAAAAATAACAAGATAACCCAATTCCATTCAATCTTTTCATCGCTAAAAACTTCTGCCGCTTAAATTTATTAAAGGATCTGTACTGAGTCTACACCTATTTATGCATCCTCAGTGAAACTGTTCTGGTCTTTCTCTTTCAAGGATTATAAGGATTCATATTTAGTAAACGCGATTACCATTTTACTCATGACTGTATCTAGAAAAATGAAAAATATATTCTTTTCCATAACTTTATGAAACACTATTTTCCGACACAGGCAATCGCCGGAAGCACCCAAATCTCAAAACAATGAAGTATTATCAAATATCTCAATCAGATCCTTAAATTGCCACACTCAAATCTAAAGAGAAGTGAGGTATTATCATTATCAATATCTCAAATCACACAGGCAATCGCCGGAAGCACCCAAATGTGAAGAGAATTGAAGTATTATCAATATCTCAAAATCGAGGGTTCAAGATGCCCTCTGGAACACCACTGGACGCACGCCTTGTCGACTTCATGTTTATACAAAAGCGTTCCCTCACTTTCTCATTCCACTACAGAAATCTCTCAAAAGGTTACATTTCAAAACATATTCAGTGCAGAATTGTCGAAACGAACGAATCTGACAATATATTTCTGTAAATCTTCAAATGAATTTTAGGAATAGAAAATATGATACAAATTCAGGTAATAGAAGAAGCATAAATATGGGCCGCCCAAATCACGTATCGAGTCCCATACACAACTTCTTAATTTGCAAAGCTGCAAGAAGATATTCGCGGATGTACATACAAAAAAACTTAACAGTCAGCCGACACAAATCTTCCATTATCAGAGACCGCAGAAAAAGCAGGTTGAAGGCCATCCATGAGCTCGCCATAGCTGAGACTCCGCTCCTCTGCGATCGTGAGTAGCTTTTTGCCGCAAGACTGCCGTTTCACCACGCATTCCTTCCGGGAAGGGACGATTTCCATCCACTGCCCTTTCCCGGCTGCTACCAATTTCGGAATCGTCATTAACAGAGGTTTTTTTCTTCTTTGGAGAAAACAATCTTTAAATCAAAACCCTAACCTCCAGCAAACCCTAAAGGCGACTTCTTTGCAAACTGCAATACAAGGCGAGTTAAAGCCCGTTTTATAGGAAAAAACTGCTTGCAGAGCACGCAAATCAGAAAATTCTTTCGGAAGTATTGTGATTTTTACAACACCTGAAGTGGGCTCTGATGCGCTGTGCTATTAATTTAAAAAGTTGGCGAGTGCCTTTCGTGAATGGAATAGAAAGGGAATGGAAACGTTTCTTGCGTGCGTTCGCGGAAACTTCTTGCGTTGACGGCGGAGCCACTATCTCGAAGCTTCTAGTTCTAACGACACGTTCGAACTAATAATGTATCCACCAATAAGATCTGTTTTCAATTCACCAATAAGATCCGATTTCAAATCACAAAACTTAGTAATTAAGATATATATAATAATAGCATAAATCCAGTTCATTAAGTAATCCCAACAAAATAACCAAAGACTTCTGGAGCTTTGAACATTTAAACACTATATCTTAATAAAGCATAATATTAAATCCGTAAATCCATGTTAATTTTGATCAATTTACCTTTGATAAATCTACATTAGAACATGGATATATACATTTTGTAGTTTGCCATAATAGTGTAAAAAGGATTCCAGCAAGTATTTTATGCCTTTGATAAATCTACATTAGACATAGATATATACACTTTGTACTTTGTAGTTTGCCATGATAGTGTAAAAAGGATTCCAACATTGGAAGGGATCAATTCCTAATTTGATTTTTTTTTAATGTTTTATTCTAAAGTAAATAGGGTTCTAGGTTATATTGTATTTTGTTACGACATTGTAGAAAGATATGATTTGATCTTTGTTGATGTTTTATAGATTTAGAGTTAACATGGATCTAAACTAGTTTGTACTTTATTTTGACATTCTGAAATGATTTGATCATTCTCAATGTTCGATAGTTCCAGAATTTACATAGATATAAATTACTTTCTACTTTGTCATAACATTGTAAAAATTTTGATGTTGAATAAGATATTTGATTGTTCGAAATTTCATAAAGCTTTGTATTTCTATTGATTACTAAATATAAATTGGGTTGGATTTATAGTCCATTATTATTTTCATGTATATCTTAATTTCAAGGTTGAAGGTTTGAAATTGGATCTTATAGGTGAGTACATTAGTATGGATATATCATTAAAATATTTGTGATAGTGTCTCCATTGTCGATGCAAGAAGGTTTCGAGAACATACACACAAGAAACATTTCCTTTCACTTTCTCCTCAAGGGATTTGATATGGATCTAAGTTGATTTTATAATAATAAAAAAATTATCCTATATGTGTCATCATTACCCACTTTACATTATATTTCAACATCTATGTCATACTAGGTTGTAGAGTGTCTCTCTTCACACTAATCCATGGGAGAACATAACACTTTCTCTCATCAATGCATATATTATATAATAAATGATGGAGGTATAGAAGACAATATTGCATCAGTGTTGGTATTGTGTGTGGTCACTATGTGGTAGTCTACTAAGTTGCTTAATTACATTAGTGAAGTGTATGACAAAGTCACTACACTAAGTAGTGTAATAAATATTAGTGCAACCAATTTTTTTCCTATATAGTCAATATGATAAAAAATTTGGGTGTTCTACTTTAGTTGCCATCTATCAACATTGGATGACTTACCATATAGGTTGATAGATCTAACTTACACATGTTTTCCCAAATATTATCAAATGATGGTGTGCATGGGTCATATATGATCCTATTGAGTTTTCTTTGTCCTCTTTGTAATGATCTTTCTAAAGAGAAAATCAAATTTGATCTTCTACAAGGAATTGATGATCTATGCGGTGTTTATCATGTCTAGCCTTAGGCTTCTACTAACTCTTATGTAAATCTTCTCAAACCTAATCATGAATTTTTAAATGTGTCAATATATTAGATTATTGGCATATACTTAGTAACCTTCTTCATCAACATTCCCTTAAGATTGGGACTCATAATAGCTAATAAATCCTTGGAGTGCATGTTTTGTTTTGCATTATTTCATTTTAAGCATGTTGCATGTGAAGGGTATCGATACCACAAGCCTTTGGATATTAGTTATGAAATTATACAATAGTTGTATCATGATTTCATCTACTACCTCAGTGTGACCATCAATTTGTGGATGCAAGGAAATACTCCTCTTATCTTGGTGTCCTTCAATCACTACAATCTTACTAGAAGTAACTTAGCAATCTAATGTCACGGTCAAATATAACTAATGATGGTATACCAAAGTTCATGTATATAGAGCCTTGGGTGCTCTCCCCAAGGAAATCACACCCTTCATACTACCGACGTATAGATCCAATGACTCAACAAAGGGCATTCTTCCTAAGGAAGACACACCCAACTAGCTAGTATTTTCCAACTCAATGAGTATTTATTGAGGGGATTCTCCTTATTTCTTACTCGCTGTTATGACTTGTGTTTATGTGCATTCATGTAGATGCATATTTCCAACTCTTGGGTTGAATAAAGGAGTTTTTACTTATTTCCCTCATTTGTGTGGACACTTTTGTAATGTTATATATAAACTAGTTGATCTCGTAATAAAAGATAAGCCATTTTTTCCAAGGAGAACCATTGCAATCTCTCTTGTTCTTGTTATTTTATTTCTTACTATTGAATATTATCTAGTTATTAATTACCTTTGATGGTGTGCTTATGCTTTCATATTAATAAATTCTCAGAAGTAGAATTCCATATCTAGTTCACTACAATGTGGCCTTCCATTCAAATCTATGTCAATTCCTACTCTAAAGCTCTTCCCTACTTTGAGTTCAACAATAAAGTGGAAGTATTACCTAGATAAGAAGATTTTTTTTTGCATACTTGCCATAATGGAATCCCAACCCTCCCACGTAGATATTAGGATCTCAAGTCAATTCTCAATTGTTCATTCAATAGTTTTCTGGGGTTTTCAATGCTTTGAGCTTTCAGTATTAACACTAGGATTGATTTATCCATTCACCCTTCTTCCCATCCAATATCTTCGTTACCCTATTTGCTAAGTATTTTTATGGTCTAATTTTTCATATTAACTCTCTCACAAGCCAAGAAGTTAGGATTTTCCAAGCATAGTTCTTATGCCATTGTTTCTCCCACAAGATCTAATGGCCCCTCACAAAGTTGCATCCACTATTGAAGTTGAGTCTACATATTCCCCTCTACACTTATACATCATCAAGCTACTGAAGAAATTTCTTATCAATAAACCCTAACCCAATATCTTTCAGTTGGATATAGAGATTACTCTCCCCAATATGACGAGAAATTGAAGGGTGAGGTTGAGGATTCATGTATCTGTAGCCTCACTAATTAATTTTAAACAACCCCAATATTAGTACTAACAATCACTTTTGGTTAACAACCACCTAGAAGGCAAAGTATAGGCATGGTCACAGTCTCAACAATATGCATATGTGGTGTATATTGAACTTAATGATGAGGCTATATTCCCCACTACCTATAAATCCATTAGATTTTGGGAGGCCTTTTATGAGGAAAATAATTGTTTCTACCCACTTAACTACCTCACAAATCTATTGGCTCATTGGTTTCAACTTAGACAAGTGTTAGGACAAATCGTGTAACATTTTATTGAAATATGCACCCAACTTATGCCATGAGCTTTATGATTTTTTATACACCATAATTATTCTATGAACTTTGTGATTGGCCCATTCAAATACATTATAGAATATGTTGTCTCATCCTTATATTTCTTAGACCTCATACTAGTCCTCCCCTACTATAAACATTGCCATAGAATCTATTACACTCACCCCAACACCCACACACTAGTCAAAGATAATGGCACTTATAGATCACAACTACCAATCCAACTAATCAATGCCTTGGTTGACTACACCAACTCAACATCAACCAGTTCCTTTCCCTTCATTTTGTTTTTCCCTTCCTAGTCCCCTCCAGTAGCGTTATGCAACAAATTCCCAAAAAGAGCATAAATATTCAAGAAAGAGTAATACATTCCCTAACAATGAGGAAAATAGATGAATATCAAGCCTCCTTGATAGAGAAACCTTATACAATGTATTAAATACAAATACAATATGATTCAAACAAAGATGTCTCATTGATATATATAAAAGACAAAAACGTACAATTACCACTAATGGACTCTAGCCGACATCAATACTATAACAATACTAATGTAATGTGCCCAATTTAGGGGGGACTGGACCAAATTTATGGATTTGCATGCCCCTCCTCTTTAGAAAAGTGTTGTCAGCAATGCTTGGTTAGTTGTGGATGCTTATGTATGAGGGATTCATCTTCCCATGTCGAATATTCTACCAGTAAGTTCTTCCACTTTATGAGGTACTCAATAATAGCCCAATTTTGTAGTTGTGTGGTCCTTGTTTCAGTGATTTATTCGGGTTCCAATATGAATTTTCCTTCTTCATCAAGATCTGATAACATAGTTTGAATTGGGATTTTGTCTCCTATTACCTTATTTAAGCAAAAAACATGGAAATCTAGGTGTACCCTTGAAGAGGAAGGGATCTCCAATTTTTAATCCATACTACCAATATTCTATAACACTTTATAAGGAACATAGTACTTGGGTGTTAATTTATTGCACTTATTTAGTTGCTTGAGGGACATCTATTTGTAAGGTTGTAGCCTCAAAATTACCCAGTTCCCTTCTTCTAAACTCCTTTCACTAGGACATGTGATCTACTTGTTGTTTCATCCTATTTTTTATATAATTAATATTTCCTTCAATATATGGAGAATTGCTTTTTGGTGCTTCAGGTGATCTTCATAGCTTGAATTTTATATTTTCCTTTCAAGGGAGATATGATAGATAGAGGTTGGTACCCATAAATTTCCATAAATGTGGACATTTTTTATGACGTATGGAAATAAGTATTGTACCACCATTTTTCCATAGATAACCATTTCACCCACTATGTTTGTTTATCAGTTGAAAATCAATGAAGATATCCTTCCAAACATTTGTTCACTATCTCAGTTAACCCATTAGATTGCAGATGATAAGATGAACTATAAGCCAATTTGACTAAAGAAAATAATTCAATCCAAAATTTCCAGTGAAAATTGGATCTCTATCACTTACAATAATCTTTGGGTTTACATGTAGCTTTTGAAATGTTTCCAAGAATAATTCATATATTCTACTTGCATTAAAATGGTGAGAGAGTGCAAAAAAGTGTTCATACTTGGTGAGTCTATCAAAAACCACCATAATATCATTCTTCCCTTCTGACTTGGGTATATCTATGATCAAACCCATTGAGACTTCCTTCCAGTGCTAACAAGGTATGTATAATGGTTGTAAAAAACCTCAGGTTTGGACTATTTCAACCTTATTTTGTTGGAAATCCAAACATATTGCCACAAACCTTTGAACATTGGATTTAAGACCTTCCCAAAAATTTCCTTCTTGACCCTATGGTAGGTTTTTAGGAATCATGAGTGCTCTCCTATAGGAGAGGTGTGTAATGTTAATGTTTGGGAAAAATCAAAGTTTCTTGAACTTTAAAATTTTTATCAAACTATTTCAGCACTTATGACACTTTATATCAGCCACATATAATACTTTATATCAATGACATAATAAAAATTGTATCAACAACATATGAATATTTATATCAAAAACATATGAATCTCATGAATAAATCAACCACATAAGATAATCAACCATAAGAGACAAGATATACCCTAGGAAAATCCTCCAAACACGGAGGATAAAAAAAACAACAATTCTTTGAGTATGATAAATAGATTTGAAGAGAAAGGATTACAACACATAAGCAGATTGACCAATAAGAGATATCACCACAGCAGTATAGAAGAGAGATCGAATGCAACCTTGCAAAAACAAATGTATGCAACTGTGTATTAAACTTTCCATATTTCTAGCATATTAATAACAAGCAAAAAAACCTAGCATGTAGAAGGGGGAGGATAGGAGGCTCAGTAAACACATTGAGATCAACACATGTCACATTTACTAGGAGTAACATGCACTAGAACTCATAATTAGCGCCCTACTAAGCTCCAGTGCCAAACTAAAATTTTAGTTACTCTTGCATGCATAAGATATGCTCCATCCTTCTTTATTTAGCTTTAACTAGATGCTCACTTTCTTGAATTGAATGTAAACTGGTTGAACTAAATGTGAACTGAATGAACTGAATGTGAACTAAATGAATTGATTGTGAACTGAATGAACTGAACTCAATATTCAATTGAATGTATGACCATAAATTTAGGAGACTAACTGAAATTCTTTGGTACTTCATAATCAGTGTCACCCATGCACAAACACTTTGCATGAATTAAGGAGATGTTTCTTCTTTAAATAACTCATTCTTTATTTACAACTTGGGATTAACTGAGGCCTTCATAATTCAAGTTCACTTGATGCATACATGCGCAATTCAAATTCATTCTCTTTCTCTATACTTTATCTCATTATTGTTAATTAAATACTGCATGGTCTGTTGGAGACATTTACCACCATACACACTCATTTTGGTCAATTTGGCCGAGTTAAACCACTATCCTAAGTTTTATTGACTTAATTGACATCAGAGGAGCACTAGATGACATCAGCAAGATCACACCCATGCCTACCTTTAGTCAAGGAGGCTAACTTAGCCTTCTCCTACATTCGGGGAGGCTAACTGGAGCACTCCGTGGGTGATCTGAGTGTCATTAATTCCCCATATTGATAACTAATGGTTACAATCAGTTAAAAAGAGAAGTGAAGGTGCCTTCCTTCATTAAATTGATTATTTATTGATTATTTAATGAACTGGAGTCAACAGGGGTGCCTCCAACCACTTCTGATGGTCAATTACACTTCAGTTAACCTCATCATGGTTCATTGGAGTCATTGATGTACTAACACTTGTTGGTTGGTTTGCTGTGACATGTGTATGACCTAATTTTAGTTAGACTCAGTCATTTATTGCACTCCGACTTCAGTTAGGGCTCAGTTGAGTCAATTAGGGTTTTGATCAGTTGTTAACTTGAGTGTTGATTGTGGCTTACATTTAGTTAAGCTAGACTCACTCATTCAATTCGAATGACCTCCTTGGGAATTCGAATTTCTTTTTCATTCATGCTTGCAGCATGATCATGTATTGTACTACTCATTCTTTGTGTGAATATACAGAGCGACTACTCATTTTGTAGCCCTATTACACCATTTTCATGACTTATTGTTATTAATCTTTGATGAGACTTGTGTTTACTCCCTAGATTACTGTGATAGATTAATATGGTCCATATGTGTATTAATTAATTAACCATCTTATCATATCATACTAAAAATAATTTATTCAATATTGATGGTCATATCATATTACCCTAGGATATATAATCGCATGCTAAAGTAAATCATTCTAGAGGTAGATAATTCCTAAAGGAGACTTATAGCATTCAATGATCATGGCTAGTAATGCACCACATAGTATATCCACTTTACCAAGTAAAGGATGCCACCTCAAAACAATGAGGATATCTGTAGGACTTGATATTACTCACAAGTCTATAGAATGACTCCTGATGCTATACAATCAACATGGAATTACAAAAGGATCTTTTGTTTGAGTTGGGATTTCTTATATATATATATATATATATATATAAGTGATCCTTATACCATAGTAAATCATTTTCCACACAAAAGTATCTGATACATTGGGATCATTTTATATCTTTGACTGAGTGCCCACACTGATAGGTCATTCTTCCATTCTTCCCTTACATATACTATCCAATCAGGTTGTATAATAGAAATAACACAAAATAACGCCACAATTTCCTCATCTTTTCTTAAGAGTGCATATAACCATATTATATTTCCATTTTTTTATATGATTTCAAATTCATATCCCAGCATCTTGGTTATCCATTTTGTTTCTTTTCTAAAGATAGCCTTTGTTCCAAAAAATATTTAAGAATATCATAATCTGTTTTGACCTTGAAGTGCCTACCTATTAGGTAAGGATGCCATTAATTAAGTGCATGTATCATTGCCAACATTTCCTTCTCATAAATGGGTTTGTGTAAGTTCTTTTCCTTGATTGGTCATCTTTCAAAAGGCAGGGGCCTTCCTGCTTGCATTATAACAACACCAATTCCATTTCATGAGGCATCACATTCAACAATAAAGGTTTTTTTGAATTCTAGTGTGGTCAATATAGGGTATTTGTACATTGCCTCTTTAACTTGTTGAAAATATTGAGTTTCCTATGGAGTTTAAGAGAATGAATCCTTGTTCAATAATGTTGTTAGAGGTGTTGTTATTCTTCTATAGTTCTGAACAAACTTTCGATAGTACCCTATCAAACCTAAGAATACACAAATATTCTTCAAGGTTTTGGGAATCATTCCTGCCATCATGGATTTAATTTTTTGAGGTTCTACCTTAACACCTTCATGATATACAATATGACCCATATACTCTACCTCATTTACCCCAAAGAAACATCTAGAAGATTTTGCATATAATTATTGATCCTTTAGTAGTTGTAGCACCTTGTCAACATGTTGAACATGTTTTCCCAAGAAATTCTATAGATTAGTATATCATCAAAAAATATTAATACAAATATTCTAAGGAAGGGATTGAAAATGGAATTCACCAAACCTTGAAATGTGGAAGTTGCATTCGTAAGGCCAAAATGCATGACCAGAAATTCATAATGACCTACATGAGTTCGTAATGTTATTTTTGGGATGTCTTATTCCTTAATTTTAATATGATGATACCCTGAACGAATATCCGACTTTGTGAACTAAACTACTCCATGTAGTCCATTTAAAAATTCGTCAATGACAGGAATGGGAGACGTGTCTTTAGTGGTGAGCTTGTTGAGATCTCTATAATATCGATGCATATGCCACGATCCCTCCCTCTTATGTACCATTACCACTAGTGAAGATTAAGAACTTTGGATAGGACTAATTATGCCCGCCTCTAATATTTCTTCACCCATACACTAAATTTCGCTCTTCTAGTCATAGGGATATTTGTAAGTTCTAATGTTATGAGGAACATTTCTTGTAATCAAGTGAATAACATGATCACGTTCTCGAGTAGATGGAAGATATTTTGGAATATATTCAAATATCTTGGATTGCTTATCAATGACCCTTTGGAGATTTAGGGGAATATGAGACTTAGAGGTTTGAACCTCTACTGAGCATAATTATGCAATTACACCTTGTTGTCCATTTTTCAACAATTTTGTCATTCCATTAGAGCTTATCACCTTACTTGGTTTCCATGTGATACCTTTAACTCAAACTAGTTTCCTTCCCATGAAAATTTCATGAAAAGTTCTTGAAAATTAAAATCCATTGTTACCAATGATTGTAACCATTGGACCCCTAAGACAACATCAACACCGCCCATTGGGATAGAAATCCTTGTGACTATTCAATACATATCCCCCCATAGTAAGAGTGATGTTATGGCATTTCCCTGAGTAATTGATAATTCCTTCATCTGCAATCATTACTTGAAATTAACTCTGGTGTTGGATATATAAAGAAATTGGGAACTTTGGCTAATTTATAGTGAATGAAATTATGAGTACTGGCATAATCAATCAACGTGTTACCTTCTTCTTATTTATATATCCTTTGATCTTGAGAGTTTGAGAAGTGCTAATTCCAACCAATGCATGAAAATATATTGTGGGAGTAATCTCGTTTACTTCTTTATCTTGATATGACTCTTATTCTTTTTCTTCTTCTTATTCACAATCTATGTAGAAGAATTTCTTATCACCACACTTTTGTCTTTTTCTATACTTTCTATCATAATTAAAGCATAGACCTTTTACTCTTTTTCACCAATTTGTTGAGGTTCCAACCTTGTAGGTTTAGGTCGGTAAGAAGAAGAAACATTAGTCTATCTATAAGTGCTAGAGGTGGTCCTTCTAGTATCCATCGTCATACTTTCACTTTCAACCTTCATTGCCACCGTGAAAGCCTTCTCTAAGGATGTTGGTTCGTATAAATGCACCTCATGTTGAATGCTATCCTTTAAGGTTATAATAAAGAAATCTATCAACTTATCATCTGGTATGTTATTCACTCTAAGACTCAAATTTTGAAAATGTTGAATGTGCTTGATTACTGAACCCTTTTTCCTTGGATTTATTACTTGGTTAAAGAAGGAATTTCTCTTAGCATCATCATGATAAGATATTAATTCTTCTATAAAAATGGACCAAGAGATAATGGAGTTATTTTTGTATTCACAAATCCATTGGTACCATACAAACTATTGAATCTATAAATATAAAGATACAATAGTTACCTTTTTGTAGATTTGGATCTTGGTGTATTTCAAATAATTTCTCCATCTAGAATATCCATTTTATGTGGTCCTGGCCATCAAACTTTCTCATGTCAATCTTAAGCATTTGGATACCCTTTGGGACGATCCCTGATTACTTCCACTATAAGAAAAAAAATACTCTTGGATTATGATTATTAATGGATGGTTTCTCAACATGGACATTATCTTTATCTTTCTGAGTACCCTGGGACACATCCTCACCTTTAGGAATCTTTTCCTCTGCAATTTTTATGAGCTTAGAAATCCTTTCCATATTTTCCTCCATCTTCTTCTCCATCTGTCTCATCCTTTAATCAATTATGTGTCCCATCCTTTCCTCCATATTATTCTCCATATTAATTAAATCAACCATTCTCACATATCCTTTATGTAATTTCCATTTTTGGAAATTTTATTAAAATGACCAATTTTTCACTTTTTTCTCTAATTCAACTTTTAGGCTAGTTTTGATGTCTAAGTCTCCAAATTGGCCCAATTGATCCCAAATATTCTCAGAGGGTGTATGACTAATATTAATACTTTAATATTATTTTCAGGTCTGATTTATGACCCTCCAATTACTTCTGCAAATTTGTTTTATATTCAGATCAAAGTAGGAGTCTTTACTAGCAAATTTGGGGTTCTAATTCCTCCACAATGAATACTGAAAATGGATTCCCAAACACACTCAATCCGACCCCAATTTCTGAATAGAATTAGGAAACATGTAAATTACATTAATATTAACTCATATCCATCACCATTCAACTTTTAATGTCTTCTATAACTCCCTTAAATCAGATGGGAAAAGACTAGTTTCAACCCTGGGGGAAATGATAGGAAAAATTATCCAAATGCTACGAAACTCAACAAAATAACTTCAAATTATTATGTAATGAAAATTAAACTCATATAATCCATCAAAAGCAGTACATTCATCCATAAACCATCGGTATTTTACTTGCCCATTTGAATCTATCAACATTATATTAGTTCACAACAAGGTAGTGGGGAAATGGCATTGTTTCTTCATTGTTTAACATTTATACATGAAATATTTTGGGTATTTTGAAATGAGATTATTCTGAAATTTAAATACAGAAATAAAATTTCATTCATCCATAAACCATCAATATTTTAATTATCCATTCTAATCCATCAACATTACATTGGTTCACAATAAGATAGTAGGGAAATGACATTATTTGTTCATTGATTAACATTTTTACAAGAAATATTTCAGTATTTAGACCTGAGAGTCTTCTGAAATTTAAATATATATAATTTAAATCAGAAAATTAAATAATTGGGAATTACAAGTTTCCCCAAAGAGATCAATAGCTCACCGAAAGCGCAATCCCTCCATGAGCAAGAATATGCAATAAAAACTGGAAACGGTTGAAAGAAAGTGTTGCAATAGAAGGAACCACGATCTTACCTATAGCTTAAACCTACAAATAAAACTCCATTAAATATCCATAAAATACCTGAGTGTCCTCACCAAACATTAACTTGGACGGGAATCTTTCACCCTCGAAATTGGCTAAGGCAAGAAAACTTGTCATCCACTAGCTCTCACAATTCATAAATGACAATTTCTCAAATTAAAAAAAATATATTCTCTTGGTTAATTCATTTATTTTATAAACATACTTATCCTTTTCAGGTTACAAATACATTCACAAACTCAAGCCAATTCGAATTTGGGTGTGGGATCAAGATTTGCCATGTGTTCTCCCTTTCCTAGCCTTCCATCTTCCCCCAATTTGAGTAGGAACCCATTGAGCTTCCCAAAATCACATGAGATCCCTATTGGATGCAATATTTTGACCTAACATGTCAAATATTTCATATGTAAGCCTTCATATATTATTTGTGTCATAGGTGTCATAACATCTTCATCCTTGTTGTCATAGAGCTAGGGAATCTAGTCCAAATGTCTCACTAACTCCACAATGACTCTTCCTGTCCGATGTAAGTTACAATTAATTCCAAATTAGACCTATTATGTATATGTACAAATATATTATCATTTTAAATCATCCAATAACATTTATGCTTCCCATGGATTTGAAATTGCAAGAGGAGCATGCCATGTGGCACATAAATTCTAGCTTGTGTGGGCCCCATAGTCTCCATGTGTCTCCATGCTCCATTACCACTTCAATCCTCTCTTGTATTTATTTAATAAACTTATTTATTAAATATTTATGCCATTCTAATTTTCAAACATCATTTATTGCCCCCTTATTCCAAATCCCAAAGCTTCCACCCCCAACCTAGGAAACTAGTAATTTTTTTCCATGGCAATTATTTGACCCTTAGCATCAATTTGACAAAATCTCATGGATATGGAAAATGTAAATAGGCCATTGTGACCCAATGAAAAATTTGGGACATGAAAAATACTCACTTCCCAATATTTCTTGTCCTCAAGCAATTTCAAACATGGGGGTTGAAGAACATGCTTTCTATATGATTCTTTGAAGTTGCCACTGAGTTTCCCAACTTTGAGTCTTTGAGATTCCATAAATATTTCACAGGGGAACCACCATGATTTTTGCTGCACTACTCTGATTAAAATCACTTTATTAATTGGGGAATCCATCTACCATACTTCTTGTTTCCCCAAAAATTTGAAATCAATGGGACTAAAAACTATCCCATGGTCCCATTTCTTGTATTGCACTCCAACAAATAAGAGTTCTCTCCAACCCATACCATTAGGAAAGAGAATTCTGAGATCCCATTTTCTTGTATGCATTCTTCCAAACATCATGAGTAAATAATATATATCATCAAAGTACATAACAACATAATAAAAATGTACATCAAGGAGGTTCCTAGTCAAAAAATCATGAAAGTGCTTATACCTCCAAGTAAGTACACCACCATTTTCCAAGTGCATACAAGCTTCAAGTGACCAATCAAATCTGCTCCATCGACAAAGGTGGGGATACCATGTCCTATAATGCTGCTCCAAAAGGATGTGATATGCATCAAAATATTCATCCATGTATTCTTTCATCCAAGAAGTGAATGAATAATCTCCACTAAAATATGAACCAAATAATGAGCAAAAAAACAAGGAGACTTCAAATGACTCAAATAAGTCTCACCCATACATCCATGAATAAAATAATCATAAGGACATAACAAAGTATGTGGATGGCAACAAAAATTTTCTCCAATCATAATTCTATTCACCCCAGTGTTGGGTGACGTTCCTACAACATCAAATGAACCAAGTGTTGAGCAAGAAAAACCATGAGCCTTCAAGTGACTCAAATGCATATCATAGGTGCATCCATGTATATGTGCATCATCATAAAGTAACAAAGGATTCTGCTTCAAATGTGAATAAGAATGTGCTCCAACCATATCACCATAAAAAGTAAATCTAGGAGTTCCATACTCCTCATGTGGCACCATAAAAAAGAACCCTTTCATCCTTACTTCATTGAGACTCATGTTGCAAATCATGAAATTGTAGGATGTAGGAGAATGAAATAACTCACCCAAATGATCAAAAATTGCAAAAGTTTCATCATGGGAAGTATCCATATTGGTAGTATCATGCAACTCCTTCAAAAGTGTGAAACCTTTGTCATAGATTGGTACCAATGTAGAGATAGCATGCTCTTCTTTAAAAATTGTATAACCTTCATCAAGAGACAATTCAAGTTCCTCTTCCACCACATCAAGTGTTTGTATCTCTTCAATTTCATATTCAAACACATCAAGCACATTCAAATTTCCACATTTATCATGATCCACCATGTCATGAGAATCCTCCAAGCAATCGACCATATGACAATCTCAAACATGGGAGGAAGAACAATTATCCTGCAACCTCTCTAGAAGTTACCCATTTTGAATTTGGAGATTATGAATATCCTCATTATTATTAAGTATGATTCATGTAAGCATTCATTAAAATCAACAAAATTGTTTCCATAAAAAATTAAATACATGGAATTACCTTCAATGTTGCACATTGCTCTTTGAATCTTCTCCATGTCTTCAAGGAAGGATGAATCCTCCAATGAATATTTTTTCCAAGAATTTGACACCAATGATTTAGTGTCGTGTAGTAATCTAAGGTCCACTTGTATCTTATTTTCATTCATATTTGAGGACCCTTTAATAAAATGAGGCTCTTGAAAATGAACCTCCTCATCTTCTTCCTTCTTGCTTGGACCAACTTCATGAAGCTCAAGTGGTGATGGGGAAGTTGATCTTGTTTCTTCTTCAACTGATACAATGTATTCATTTTCAATTTTACTATAAATTTGGTTTGCAGCAACATTTTGAAATCTGATCTCTATGCCACCAGCATAGAGTTGTGAGCACCCATCAGTAGGTACTCCTTCATAGTTCAAGCATCCATCCGTAGATGCTCTTTTTTTCATATCCAAGGTAGAATGTGTCTCAAAATGATATTTAGTATTTTCAATAGAAACTTCTTCATACTAATGTGATGTCTCTTCATATTTTTCAGAGTCACTTGGAAGTGAATTTCGATCATCTTCGTGTACTACTTCTTCTACTTCACCTATTTCAGAACTAGGTGGTTCATGGGTCTCCTCCTTTTTCTCTTTCAAGCAAGATGATTCATTTTTCCCCTTGGTTTTATTAAGATCAATATATTTTCTCCAAACTTGGATAGCCAAAAATTTGAATCCTCTCATATTATTCTTGGTCATGTCTTCAAATATAGGTTCCATGATTTTTATATGCTCCTCACCATCATACGAGGTTCCCTTTTCATCCCTAGTCATAGTTTCCTCTTCAACAAAAGTAGTTTTGGGTTTCAATATCTAATGGTGGTCCCTGAATTATTGTACTCATAAATATCAGACCACATCAGGTTCCAATATCATGCTCTGATACCACTGTAATGTCCCTTTTTTGAAATTTTATTAAATGACCAATTTTTTCATTTTTTTCCCTATTTCGACCTTTGACTAGTTTTGATGTCTAGGTCTCCAAATCGGTCGAAATGCTCCCAAATATTCATAGAAGTTATATGAATGATATTAAGGTGATTTTTAGGGGAGCTTTATGACCCTACAATTACTTCTGCAAACTTTTTTTATATTCTGATCAAAGTGGGAGTCTTTACTAGCAAATTTAGGGTTCTAATTCCTTCACAGTGAATACTGAAAATGGCTTCCCAAATGCACTCAATACAACTCAAATTTATGAATGGAATAAGGTTACATTTAAATTAAATATATATGAAATCATATTAATCACTATTCAACTTTTAATGTCTTCTATAACTCCCTTAAACCAGATGGAAAAGGACTAGTTTCAACCTTGGCGGAAATGATAGGCAAAATTCACCAAATGCTATGAAAATCAACAAAATAAATCCAAATTCTTATGTAACGAACATTAAAATCATATAATCCATCAATAACAGTCCATTCATCCATAAACCATCATTTGTTTACTTATCCATTTGAATCTATCAACATTATATTGGTTCACAACAAGGTAGTGGGGAAATGCCGTTGTTTCTTCATTGTTTAACATTTATACATGAAATATTTTGGGTATTTAGACCTGAGAGTATTATTAAATTTAAATAAATAAATAAAATTCCATTCATCCATAAAGCATCAGTATTTTACTTATCCATTTGAATCCATCAACATTACATTGGTTCACAACAAGATAGTGGAGAAATGGCACTATTTCTTCATTGATTAACATTTTTACAAGAAATATTTCAATATTTAGACATGACAGTCTTCTGAACTTTAAATACAGATAATTTACATCATAACATAAAATAATGGGGCATTAGAAGCTTCCCCAAAGAGATCAATATCTCACCCAAAGTGCAATCCCTCTATGATCAATAATATGCAATAAAAACTGGAAATGGTTGAAAAAAAGTGTTGCAATAGAAGGAACCACAAGATTCCTTGTAGATTACAACTGAAAATAAAAATCCATTAAATCTCCATGAAATAACTGATTTTTCTCTCCAAACACCAACTTGGATGGGAATATTTCACCCTTGAAATTGGCTAAGGCAAGAAAACTAGTCATCCACTAGCTCTCACAATTCATAAATGACAATTTCTCAAATGAAAAAAAAAATATTCTCTTGATTGATCCCTGTATTTTATAAACATACTTAGCCTTATAAGGTTACAAATCCATCCACAAACTCAATCCAATTCTAATTTATGTGTGGGCTCAAGATTTTCCATGTGTCCTCCCTTTCCTAGCCTTCCATCTTCCCCCAATTTGAGTAGGAACCCATTGAGATTCCCCAAATCACTTAAGAGACCTCTTGGATGCTATATTTCTACCTGAAATGTCATATATGTCATATTTCATCCTTAATATATTATTTGTGTCATAGGTTTCATAACATCTTCATCATTTTTTCCATAGAGCTAGGGAATATAGTCCAAGTGACTCACTAGCTCCAAAATGACTCTTCCTCTCCCATGTAAGTTACATTTCCTTAAAAATTCGACCTATGATGCATATGGAAAAATTTATTATACTTATAACTCATCCAAGACATTTATTCTTCCCATGGATTCGAAATTGCAAGAGGAGGATGCCATGTGGCACAAAAATTCTAGCTTCTGTGGGGCCCATAGTCTCCATGTGTCTCCATGCTCTATTGCCACTTCAATTTTATATTTTATTTATTTAATAAGCTCATTTATTAAATATTTATGCCATTCTAATGTTCAAACATTATTTATTGTCCCCCCTATTCGAAATCCCAAAGCTTCCACCCCCGACCTAGGAAACTAGTAATTTTCCTCCTTGGCAATTATTTGACCCTTAGCATCAATTTGAAAAACTCTCATGAATATGGAAAATGGGATTAGGCCATTGTGACCCAATGAAAAATTAGGTACATGACACTTTAATCATATATTCCAACTTGTACACCTGAAAATATAGGTCTTTACTTTCATCGTAGGTCAAGGAAGTATCCTCTGTTAGTTTGAAGGGAGCAATGTGGAATATTCCACCACCTTTTGGTGTCATGTGGAGCAATAAAAACAAATATCTACTATCTGTATCTGACCTTTGTTATTAATCCAAATAGATCCTTCTACTATAACTTATTCAAATTTGAAATGGAATACCTTTTTAAAACCTTGATTTGGAGACTATTTTGTTGGATGACATTCCACCTAGTGGAACTCTGAAATTTTTACATATGGTAGCTTGATATGTACTCTTTCTAATTCCATAGGTTTCGTTGAATTATGATGTGCCAAGAGGAAATGGCTGCAACTTTCCCACAATGTGTTGATTTTTGAACTTTTCCAGATAACAAAGTTGTCAACCTACCACATGTTCAATTTTTCAGATTTAAAGCTTAATTGCTACTACCAATACTTCAATCCATATTCTTTCATAAGAAATAGTCTCTTTCAAGTTGGATCTTGCATGCTCCAAATATAACAATGTTTCTAAGGACAACTTTTTTAGACTAGTTTTTGAGGTAGTCAGAAACCCTAACTTCCACTAGGTATAACTTTAAATCTGTAATCATTAAACTTAATAAAATTGTTCCAAAGATAGATCGGTCTATATTCTAATCCACCTTCGATTTTCACTGACTAAAACGTCCTAGAAAAAAGTTATACAAAAATTCCAATATGACTTGTTTCGGAAGCATGTAAGATATGATACCAAATGTTATGCAATTGTCGAAGAAAGTAGCTCGAGAAGATATTCTTATTGTACTTTTATTTTATTATTGTTGTACCTCCTTGAGGAGATGTTATTGATGTACTTGGTCATGCAAATTTTCTCGCAAGAATCAATGCAACATTTTCGTTGTAAGTCGGGTCAATAGTACCCACAAGAAATATTATATAAATGTTATTTTGAGTCTCCCTGGGAGGTCGACCATGTTTGGAGCAACAGGTCGGATCAGTTAGGTTATTTGGTCACTCACTTGATGAGTAGAAATAGAGAGGTCACTCCTCTCATTTGTACACACTTCTCACTCAAGTAAGTGCACAAGAGAGAGAAATAAGAGGCTCGTCGGAGAGGATAGATAATTGTTATTTTCTTTAGGGTTCATCTAATCTTGGTTGGCATTGCACTTGGTGATGAACACTATACTAAAGAAGTTGCTGGGTTTTCTCCCTTGTGGTTTCCCAGAGGAAAATTCTTGAGTTATTTTTTCTTGTTGTGCTTGTCTTTATTTCAATGATCATAATGATACAGTTATTATGAAATGATGCTAAATGTTTAAAGATATTGTATAACCATTAAAATTTTAACATGGTATTAAAGATACCATGAAAGAATTCTTTGTGCAGCTGTAATTGACGAAAGTTGGAAACTAGAGTTACATATTTTGAATAATTCCCTCCATAGATTAGTTGAAAAATGAGGACCATCTAACTTGCCCTAGGAGGGTGCATCTTTCTATCGAGACAATTTTTAGTTCTATGGATTTTCAATTTTTGACCTATCCCTACTGCCGGGAAAACTAGGGAATCAAACATTTAGAGTTTTGTCCACAGACATGAGAAAATGAGTATGTTGGTAAACTATCCTTGAGGAGGCACATCTTTCTATCCAATCAGATTTGCAATTCACCAACGTTGAAAACATAGGGTTTCTCTGTCAAACCCTAGGTCCACGAGAAGCAATTTTCCAGAAAGGCCTTGGAGATAACATCCAATTGAAGCACTCTCACTAGTAAGTTATATTCTTTCTATTTCCATTTTAGGTTCTCATTCTCATCAAGATGATAAAAACTACCAAGCTTGATGACAAGCTTTAAGGAGATGATAATTTCTGGGCATAAAAGTATAGAGTGCTTCTCATACTAGAAGAGCATGACTTGGAGAACTATGTAAGAGAAGAAGTTGCATATCCAGAGGGAGATGAGGAAACATCTAAGCATAAGAAGAACTTAGTAAAATCCAAGAGGACCATTGCATATTCTATCAAGGACCATTGGATCCCACATGTATCATCCTCGAAGACTCCCAAGGATATGTTCAATGCACTAACCAAATTGTATCAAGGAAAGAATGTGAAGAAGCCATTTCCAAGCAGTGAAAGAAAAAGGAGATCTTGGAGATTGTAAACTCAAATGCATGTGGACCCATGTCATCCAAATATATTATAAGAGGACCTTGAGATCAGATAAAGATGGTGAATTTACTTCATATAATTTCAAATCTTTATGCGAAGAATCAATGATTAAGAGGGAGTTGAGCACTCCCTACAATCCACAACATAATGGTGTTGTAGAGAGGAAGGACCGAACAATAATGGAAGTTGTGAAGGGAATGATCCATGATAAAGATATGTCGATGTAATTATGGGCCAAAGCAACCAGAAAAATAGTATATGTCCATAACATAGCACCACACCATGTGCTAGAGAATAAAACTACAGAAGAATTGTTCTTAGGAGAGAAACCAGAAGTCAACCATCTTAGAATATTTGGATTCCCAATTTATATACATGTTCCCAAAGGCAAGAGAACGAATCTGGATCCTTCAATAAAGAAGGGCATATTCATCAGATATAGTGACACATAGAAGGATTATAGAGTCTATATACCATAATTCAAGAAGATAGAGACCACCAGAGGTGTTACCTTCGATGAGGATGCAACCTTTAGCGAATCAAGGTAGATTCACTCCAACGAAGTACATGAAGAGGAACCTAAAGCTCCTAGGGCCAGAGACACCCTAATGGAAGAAAGAGATTAAGAACAATATCAAGATCATAATATGACCGAGCCATAGATACCGGTAGATCCACCTCGATAGGTGAACACATACAAGAGATGACTAATATCTTGAGAATGAGTGATCATCTAATATGCATAGAAGTATGGTGCTCCAAATGGGACTTATAGAGAAAGAAACAAGACTCATACACACTTCAATTATGAATTACTATTATGTGACATCATTGATGGAGAGCCTTCCAACTATGAAGAAGCATCTGGGGAAAAAGAGAGGGAAGGATGTTATGATCAAAGAGTACCACTTAATCATGAAGTATGATGTCTGGGATGTGGTTCCTATAGAAAGTAAAACATCAAGAGTCATTCTCTAGACTTGTGGTTTATATCAAGTCCTACATATACTCATATGATTGAGGTGGTGATGTTGTATTGTAAATTCTTGTGGATGATATCAAGACTAAATATTTGTGGTTTATATCAAGTCAAACTTGTGGTTGATATCAAGTCAAATGATTCTCATGGGTCATCCATGGAATGGATACTCATAGAGGTGGGACTCTAGTTATAGAGGTGAAGTTAGTTGCATGTTGAAGCACAAAATGTTGTGTGATATTTTACTAACTGTTATTATCAGATCTGATCCAACAAAATTTCAGTTTCTGGAAGCATCCAAATGTCAAAGTGATCACTCAGGTTTCAATTTGGATACCAAGATCAGATGGAAAAGCACTTATGATGGCGCTCATGTCAGTTCATCTTGGATGCCATCAGTGATTACTTGAATGTTAAGGTACGCCGATTAGATGTGCTCTCTGCTTGGAGGGGAATTCGTCCATTGGCAACTAATCCCTCAGCTAATGACATGGCCAGCATATTTAGAGATCATGTGGTGTCCACAAATTTGAGTGGGATTGTTACTATCACCGGTGGAAAGTGGACTATATATAGAAACATGGCAGAGGATGCAGTTAATGCAGCCATTAAGGTTGGGAAGTTGAGCCCATCAAATGACTATGTAACAACTCATCTCAAAATTGTTGGAGGAGATCAATGGGACCCTGTATGCTTTACAGAACTTGCACAACAGTATGTTCGCATGAAGAAAACACATTCAGGGAAGATTGTTCCTGGGAAAATGGACACTGTTGTTTCCAAACATTTGGCACATGCATACAGTTATATGGTAGAAAGAATTGCATTAATAGCATAGAATGAAAACTTGGGCAAAAGATTAGTACATGGATATTCTTTTCTAGAGCAGAGGAAGTTGGAAGTTGTTAAACTTGTGAGGGTGTTGTATCTCCTTAGGGTTCAGAAAGTTACTTCAAGTGCATCAGTGGAAACGGCTATAAATATTGAGGAATTGTTCTCTTTATTACTGGCAGGTTATGGTGCTACAATGAGTCAGTTTGACTTGGAAGTTTTTACTCTTGTGCATGAGATTGAATTATTGGAAGGGTCAAACTTCAATGGCCTATCTGAAAGGAACTACCTTTGGGGTGAAGCTACATTGAAACGAAGAAGAGAACAACAGGATGAAAAATTGTTATGAAAATACAATTCAGTTGACGACGATGAAACAACAGTAGATCGTTGTAAGAGGCAGTTTAGGGAGAATCTAATATTTGATCCAAAAGTTTCTGGTGAGACTGTTTTGTACTTTCCCTCTAAAAGAAGTGCCTGGGCTGAACCGATCGATACGTCTAGATATGTGGAGGAGAGCCTTAGAGGCATGACTATGGAAATGGAAGTGATGCCATCTTCTGACAGTTCATATATCATCCTTTATGATCCAGCATTCATTTTAGAATTCTCTGCTTATGTATTGTCAGTTGGATACATCGAGTCTATGGAGTTTGCTCGCTTAGGGCTACTTGGTTTGGAATTTGTGAGCATATCTTCTCCTAATGAAAGAATATGGAAACTTGCTTATGACGTTCTTGCAAGATATAAGACTAATCTGGAAAATGGTCGAAATTTCAAGGGAAAGCCTCAGCTGCAACTCTTACTAACATATGTTAAAAATGCTCCGCTGTCAACTTTTCTGGCGTTGGATCAAATTGTATGGGAAGGAAGAACTGGTATCTACAAGAACAAAGAGCATGTTGAGCTTATTTCCGGGATCTCACTTTACTTCTGGTTGAGTTCCTCCGTGTGCACAACTTTGATAGAGATCTTGGAGCTTGGGTGATTAATTGTATCTATAAGGAAGCTAGAGAAAGTGTTGAACCTAGCCACATACATTAAAGGAAATTTAAATGAGCAATGCATTTCCAAACTCAAGCAGTCAAATAATAGGTTGTTAACCTTGGTTAAATCATCAATGGATATTGTATTTTCCATATGGTTACTTCAGTTGACACCAAAGAAATTCACCGTGCGTGTAACTGGAGGCTTTGGTTTTATATCCTCTACCATCTCTTGCTATCAGTTGCTGCCTCCATCATCAAAGGCGAAGGCTTAGTAGACAAATTGAAGAATCCAGCATGGTTGTAAGTTGTTGGTTCTTGCAATTAATTGATGTATGTGGGACACAACCCCTGATGAGATTGGTGGCAGAGTATATTAATTCTAGATCCAATTAGTCGGGCAGAAAATTAGAACGAGCTCTAGATAATGAAGGCCGACAGTTTTAGAAGATTGAATTTTCTATTTTTGAAGAAATTCGATCCATAGAAGTAGGATTTGAAAACTATATTAGAAGCTCATATGTTTTGTATAAAAGGATAGTAGCTAGATTGGAAAATTTATGGCAATTGGAGGGATGGAAATCCAGTTTTGATGACATTCTGTATGACATGAAATACTCTACATCTTCAATATAGGTTCTGCTTTGATATGAGTATGATTATGATTTGGTTGTGTATCTTATGAATTGTATTTCTTATGATTTATCCCGTATATGGTCAATTGAATCCCATTACATGATTCTTATGGTGAAATACAGTTATCTTTTAAACTTTTAAAAACAGAGTCAGTCTCATTTCATAAATTCATGATCGTAGTTCCTTTGATATTGGATTTTGTATTATGTTTTATGTTGTACAGTTCTTTAATGATTATGTGATTTTCCTATAGCTTTAATTACATACCGGCCCAGTTTTTTATCTTGATTTCATTGAATTATATTTTTGAAAAATATTTCTTTAAGCTTGAACCCCTGTAGTCTAGGTTCAACTTTAGGGATAACACTAACCATGGTCATTTGAGATTGATAAAGCTATTAAGTCTCTTCTAGAGACTTATCACCTCTAGAGTTAATTACTTTAGCACATGACTAGATGGTCTGAGAGTAATATAGTATGATCATAGCATGTGAATATTATTCTGAGTATAATATGATATGATATATGATTAATGTGAACACATAGACCATGCTGTAAAGATAAAGAGATACTGATAAATGAGAATTCAAATTTCCCATGCATAAGATTGGATGAACTCAAGTTTCAAAGTTGTAGTTATAAATATTATTTTAAATATGAATGCATCAATCAATGCCTCAGTCAAAGCATCAGTTGAAATATTAGTGTATTCATTCAATTAAGTAATCAAGTAACTTACAATGATCCATGAAAAGTTCATAATAGTAAACAAAGTGTTTTGCATGGACATCACTTAAGTTGAAGAACTATGACACTTAATTTATCATGTTAACTAAGTGATAAATATTCATTTATAGATTGAGTTCACTCCAATATCATATAACTATCAGCCAATGTCCATGATTGAAGGTATGGCACATTAGTTGTGCATTATGAATATTTAAATGCATGGATTGATTATTCCAAAAAGGAATTTTGAAATTGTAATGCATGGGTGCATAATTGGCATGAAACCATTTTCCCTAGTTTGTATGAAAGTTTTTTTGGATTATTATTAATGTGTTGGGTACATGGAAAGTTCATTACACTTGATATAATGGATGTCTGTTCTCTATTTCTCCATGTTCTCTCTTATTGGGCAATCTTCTTATCTTGTAAAATCCATTCTCTGCAAATTTATCTATTATACTGTGAAGAATTGTTGGGGTTTTTCATCCTCTCCGTTTTGAGGATTTTCCCCAGGGTGCATCTTGTGTTGTGGATGTATTATTTGTGTGATTAAGTTGTTCATTGTTACATGTGTTTAGTACTTCATTGAGAAAAGTTTTAAAGTTCAAATATCTTCAATATTTTTCCAAAACATCAACAATTATGAGACCTGAAGGGAAGTTTGTAGCGTCTTCCAAGTGGATCTACAAGATCAAGCATGCAGCAGATGGCAACATCGAGAAACACAAGGAAAGATTCATGGCTCATGGCTTCTCTCAGAAAAAGGTCATAGATTACAAGGAAAATTTTGCTCCTATAGCTAGATACACTTCAATTAGAGTTATTTTTGCAATAGTTGCAATGATGAAGTGGAAGGTACATCAGTTGGATTTAAAGAATTCCTTCATAAATGGTGTAGTATAAGAGGAAGTGTATGTTGAGCAGCCACTAGCACTTGAGACACATGATAGAGAGACACATGTGTGCAAATTGAAGAATTCCTTGTATGCTTTGAAATAGGCACCCAAGACATGGTATGCTAGGATAGATGGGTTTTTGACGATCTTGGGATTTACTAGGAGTAAAGCGGATTCCAACCTTTACTTCAAGGTTGAGGATGGGAAACTTGTGATACTACTATTGTATGTAGATGATATGTTCCTAAAAAGTCGTGAGGATCTCATAGAATAAATGAGGAAGAGGATTGCCATAGAGTTTGAGATGAAAAACCTGGGTATGATGCACTATTTCTTAGGTCTTGAGGTGTGGCAGAATCCAGATGAGATTTTCCTAAGAAAAGTGAGATATGCAAAGGAGATTCTAAAGAGATTTAGGACGTTGGATTGCAATCCTATCGCCACACCGATGGCATCAAAATTGGAGTTGTTGTGTTATCCTACTTCAGAGATAGTTGATTCCATAGTAAACAAGAAAATGATTGGTTTGTTGATGTACTTAATGAACATGAGGTCATATATTTGCTTTGCGGTGAAAATTTTGAGTTAGTACATGGTAGAGCCAAGAATTGTTCACATGATTATGGAAAAGCATGTGTTGAGGTATATGAAGAGTACAATTGAGTATGGCCTCAGATATATGAGAGATCAGAGGATCTACCTGCAAGGATATGTTAACTCTGATTGGGATGGTAGAGCTACAGATAGGAAGACAACTTTAGGGTGTCGCTTTAGCTTAGGGTTTGGCATGATTTCTTGGTTCAACAAAAATCATATAAGTGTAGCACTAAGTACATTCAAGGAAAATTATATTACAACTTGTTTGGAAAGTAGTGAGAAAGTGTGGCTTCAGAAGCTACTTGCAGGATTGTTCGATGTAGAGTTAGAGACGACTTATGTTCACTGTAACAACCAAAGTTGTGTGCAGTTGTCCTAGAAACCAGTATTTCATGACAAGGCAAAGCCCATCGAGATTCGATATCACTATATCCAAGATATGGTGTAAAGAGGAGCAATGAAGCTCTAGTATATTGCGATGGACGAGCAGATAGGTGATGTATTAACCAATCCTCTAGCAAACGTGAAGTTTGAGTACTTCAAGGAAAATATTGGATTTTTTCATATCGGTGTCCATTGCAAGAAGGAGTGATGAGTCCCTGTGGTCCTCGCATCCAGCATGAAAAAGGGCTAGCTCTATGGAGGACGAGTGGTCTTCACATCCATCATGAAAAAGGGTTGGCTCTAAGGAATACGTATGATATTTGCATCTAGTATGAAAAAGGACTGGCACTGTAGAAATGTGCACAAAGTATGAAAAAACATTGGCCATTGCACGGGTACACCCATTAGGAAAAAGGACTGGTCACTGTATGGGATGATCCCATCTTGGTTGGTTTTATCTCCAGTTACCGGTTGTATCTCTGAGGGTAGACCCAAACATGGTTGATCATATCACCAAGCGAGATCCCAATGTTACATGTAGGCTCCCTGATGGACAAGATAGAGTTGGTGCATGTGTTGCATGTAGGTTCCCCGATGGACTAGGTTGAACTGGCGCATGCTAGTGCGTGTAGGTTCCCTGATGGACTAGGTTGAACTGGTGCATATTGTTGAAAGTAGGTTCCCCGATGGACTGAGTTGAATCGGTGCATATTGTTGCATGTAGGCTCTTCGATGGACTGGATTGACCTGGTGCATATTGTTGCATGTAGGCTCTTCAATACTGAGTATCGGTTCACTCCATTCTCATTCGTTCATATATCACTAATACATTAACAATAGTGCTACTCCAATGCCCTGTTTCCATTGTTTTCACAATATCTAGATATCGAGCTAGCCTTCCCAATGGGTAAAATAACATGATCATACTTCTAGGAAAGGATTTCAAACAACAACCTTTCAATGTATTTCAACCAGGCATAATTGGAAATCAATTCCTCTAAATACTCTCATTTATATGACCAATGCTTGAGCTAGAGAACTTCCCTTTAATCATCATTGATGCTTCAAATCTCATATAGAAAAGGAAAGCAATTAATTGTAGGAAAGTGATCTCCATACAATGCAACATTCTCCATCACCTTCGAAGCAGAGGTCCAAGCTAATGCTATGGTTGGAAATGATTAAGAGAGAAGAGAATGGCTTGGCCTATTTACTATTGCTAGGTGCTTCGTAGAGGAAAGAACAATGGCATCGGCAGGCTAGCAACTCGTCAAGAAAATATTTTTAGCAATGACGACCATGCTTCTCTAATTGAATGGAAGCCTTTCCGAAACAAAGACTTTGTGACCCAAGTTATACCTCCTTCATTGTATGCTTGATGTTTAATCCTTTTGTGCAAACATGCTCAACATATTGAGATAGTATAAAGATTCTTGATTTATCCAAGAACATAATCTATAGTTCTTTCTATACATCGCATAAAATGACTCCTTGGACTTTAGGATTATTCATTATAGGGTCTCCAACACAAAGGTGTGTTTGATGTTTCTCTCTTATACCAAAGGAAGATCTTACCAAATTGATTGTAGAATGTTCAACTACTAATGTAGAGGTACTATAGTTGGCGGTTTATGGACGTGCATTTTTTAGATCATTTATGAAAGTTATCTCTACTCATCATTTTGTGGGATTGCCTTGCTTAACTTACCTCTCTCTAAAGGTTTCATTTCACCTATCAGATGTTGGATTGAGTTCATTTGTGTAGATGGATACTTTACTAAGTTTTGTATATTTTAGTTAGTTCTCATTATTATTTGAAGTTGACTTAATACTCTAGTTGATAGATTGGTACTAGTAATTAAGAAATTGCATCTACAATCATTCCAACATCTAGAAGCCTTCAAGATTTTGCCTACAATAAAGAAGATGCATAGATTAGAACTATTATCAGTGGCAAGGATAGCATCATGTGTCACTGATGAGTTTGTTTGTGAACTAATCATTGATCTAGGTTGTGACATGAAAGAGGTATATCTAGATAACTATGTAAAATTGATTGATGGCACGCCTTAGAAGCAATAAGTATTGTGTGATGTTCAGTGAATTCTCTCATCCTAGATAACCTTTCTCTATAGACTGACACAACAATTTCATGCCTTATATATGGATGTAGATCAATTCAAATCATATCATTTAGAAGATGTTCATTCAAGTTAGTGAGCGATGCTTAACCATTTCTAAGGGGTGTGATGTAAAATTGTTGCAAGCAACATTCATATTAAAAAAATTTGATAATGCTTCTTGTGCATGTTATTATGATTTTTCTTTGGTTTAAAGTTTAAACTAACCCCTATAATCCATATCATGGTGATGCTTATATAAATCTTTTCATTTCTAAAAAAATCCCTTATTTGTTGATGACTTTGATACAAGAGGCATCATGTACCATGCATATATACTCTACTTTGGAAACTAACATTCTTTCTTGGACAGACGTTTTCATTTTTTTTGGTATTTACCTTACATATGTCCAAATCACTTCTAGGATACAACTTGTCATGTATGTATTTAACAATACTATTTGATTTCAATTTTTACGAGCTTTGGGACATGTCCATTTTTTTATCCTAAGCATTTTTTTTATATTTACATTACATATGTCCCAAGCCCCCTAGAATATAGCATATAATGTATTTAGCAGTACCAACTTTTGGACATGTCCACTTTTTTCTCTCAAGCAATGAGTCGATCTCCTTCAACAAACCTTCTAAAAGCCAAATAAATAATAACAACTTTGTGACATGGTCCCTAAAATGTGGATATACCCTAACAAGAATTGACCATAAAGCAAGCCATACTTCAAAATAAATTTAAAACATCAATTGAACAAACTAAAAGTTATGTAATCATAAGAATTTAAATATTGACTTATGGTCCAAATTAACAATTTAACTTAGCCCATCCAAATCTTAATCAAGATGCATTTAACCATAACAAAATATGACAACCATGAAGTGAATCCCCACTTACTTAAAACATCAATTGAACAAACCAAAAGTTATGGAATCATAAGAATTTAAATATTGACTAACGGTCCAAATTAACAATTTAACTTAGCCCATCCAAATCTTAATGAAGATGCATTTAACCATAACAAGATATGACGACCATGAAGTGAATCCCCACTATACATTTGTTACACTCGGGTTAATCTTGTTGATTCGCTAAGTAAAACCTAAAATAGTAAATATTTAAGTCTATCAACGTAATAAAGAAACAATGTCATTAAATCTCATGAGTTAATTTTTCATTAAATACTCTTAAGTTAATTTGTCATTACTTTTGTTTTATTTACACACTATTTTTTTTTCAATTTATGATAATTGAACTTATAATTTTTAAATAAATATGTTACATCTGAACAATATGAATTATAAATAAATATATTGTATCTAAACAATATGAATGGTCTTTTTAATTACATGTTAATTAATTAATAATTTGTCATTAATTTTATTTTTGTTCTTGCTATTTGCTTTAATCCATTATAATTGAGGTTATGCCTAATAAAGAAACCAAGTCAAGAATTTGAGGTTTTCCTTCAAAGCAATTGGGGCTCTTTAAACTCGCAAGAGTTATCTATTGAGTTTCAGACTATTTAATTGAGTTGCAGAGGATTTAATGTATGTTGAGCAGCTCAAGATCCAACTATCATCAAGCTTGCTGCTGCAGGTGCATTAAATACTGTGAAGCTCAATATAGCTCTTGCCCTTTAAACTGATGGAATGTATTCTTTCAATGCTAAGGCAAATAAGACACAAATGTGACATGTGATCCCTACTTAATCATAACAACTGAAATGTTCCACCATCCTGCGCAAAGGTTGCCGCTTCTCCACACTATGCCGCTTCTCCACAATAAGGGAAACGAGATATTTTGTTGACCAAGAGCCATCTCAATCCCAACATGTATTCTTTCAATGATAATCACAGTAGTTCTGAGCCACAAACATGAGATGCGATATTCCCTGCCTAATCAGGCACCTGAAACGTTCTACCACCTTTGTTCCAAGGGTGCTGCTTCTCCATAATAGGTTTGACAGATGTGAAGAGAAAACCGGCTCTTTTGCTGACCGAGAGTCTGATGTCCACATCATACAAATTACAGCGGCTCTAGGTAGATGTGAATCTAGATTACGTTATTTGCTGAAAATGATTATAAATTGCCCATAATTAATTAAAATGCTCAAAACATTTGACTGACGCATTCCTGCTTGAAACGCCCTTATAATGTTGTTATAAATTTAATTCAAACTTACCTCATTGTTGGATATGATGCTACAGTTCTGTCATTATGAAATTAGAGCTTCTGTACACTACCGCAGGTTTCTCATGACTTTTGACTGTTTTTTTCAAGCTCCAACCATGTAGAAGAATGCAAGGATGGATCTCAGGTTGTTTAACATCTTCTCCTAAGCTGGGGTCCCTCCAAAACATGAATATAATGCTGAAACAGGGGCATGAACAGGTACGTCGGAGGTTGATGCTGTTACAGGAATAGGGTTGTTCTTCTTGAATTGGAGTCGAACCAGTCATTAAAAAGTAAGTAAGTCGCCGATTGTAGTTTAATTTATTGCAGTTATCCCAGAATTTGTTCAACGACGATTGTGCCCTTGACTATATTTTTTCTTCCCTCAATCACCCGATGCAGTTGATCCAGGCCGATTGCCACTAGTCAAGCCAAGAGTAGATCTCAGGCACTAGGTGATAAACAAAAGTCCGTTGTGCCCATTCTTGATTTTTCTTCCCTCAATCACCCGATGCATTTGATCCAGGCCGATTGCCACTAGTTAAGCCAAGAGTAGATCTCAGGCACTAGGTGATGAAAAAAGTCCGTTGTGCCCATTCTTGAAAAGCTTATTGTTGAAGGTTAGGAGATTTGAAACCGGATCTTTAGTGCGAATTTATCTTTAAAGCTTCGAGAGAGAGAGGCTTGGCCATCCAGGCAAGAAAGGTTTGGCGAACGAACTCGCAACAAACGTTTCCTTTAGCGATCTCCTCAGTTCACGCGTTAAGTGAAAGCTACTCGCCAACTCTTTAAATTCATTTCGCAGAGCATTACAGCGCACAGAAAGGTATTATTGTGGCAATCACAACTCAAGAAATCTTAGAATCTTACATCTCATTTGAGTGCTCTTCAAGCAATTTTCTGCAGCTTTAAGTCGCATTGTATTGCAGTGTGCAAAGAAGTTTGTCTTTAGGGTTTGGTTAAGGTTGGGGTTTTCTATTTCAAGATTGTTTTCTCCAGAAAGATTTTGGTAATGGCGATTCAGAAAATGGTAGAAGCGGGCAAAGGGCAGTGGATGGAAATCGCTCCTTCACGGATGGAATGCGTGGTGAAGTTGGTTAGATGATTTTGATTTTTGGCTCAAAGAGGCAAATGTTTTAGGAAAGGTCTAAAAGCATGGACACTTTTGTAGTTTAAATCGCGATTTGAAGTATATAGATGAAATCAGTGCCCTCAAAAAGCCTCTCTTTGAGGTTCAATCATCTCGCGCTGGAAAAATGGGTCAAAATCGTCGCGCGCTTAGACTACTGAGAGGTTCTTTTGGGCATAAAAGGTGTGTTCGTCTTGCTGGTATTTCTTGTTGCAAATTCGTGGTATTTCTTGATGCAAATTCTTTTTGCTGATAGTATGAAGGGTGTGGTATTTCTTGTTGCAAATTTTTCTTGCTGGAATTATGAAGGGTGTGATTTCCTTGGGGAGGGCAACCAAGGATTTATATATATGAGGACACCCACATAAGAGGAGTATTTCCTTGCATCCACAAATTGTTGGTCACATTGACTATGGTGTAATTTTATAATTTATAATACCAAAAACTTATAGTATTGATATAATGTTGATGAAGAAGGTTACTTACTAGATGCCATAATCTAATATATTGACACATCTTAAAATTTATGATAAAGTTTGAGAAGCCTTACATAAAAGTTAGTAGAAGCCTAAGGCTAGACATGATCGACACCACATAGATCATCAATTCCTTGTAGAAGACCAAATTTTAGAAAGATCTTTACAAAGAGGCAAAAAACTCAATAAGATCATATATGACCATGCACACCATCATTTAATAAGATTTGGGAGAACATGTGTAAGTTAGATCTATCAACCTATATGGTAATTCATTAGAACACCCTAAAGCATTATCATATAGACTATATAGCCAAAAAAAATGGTGGATGTGAAGAGAGACACTCTACAACTTAGTATGACACAGATGTTGTAATATAATGTAAAGTGGGTAAGGTTGACACATGTAGGCTAAAAAAACATAATATAAAATCAACTTAGAAGTAAAAGGAAATGTTTCTTGTCTTTGTTCTCCAAACCTTCTTGCCACTAGCACAGAGCTTTTAATGATATATCTGTATTAATGTACTCACCTATAAAGTTTAGTTTCAAACCTTCAACCTTGAAATTAAGATATATCTTAAAAAATAATCAACTATATAAACTCTAGATTTATCAAACATTGAAAAAGATCAAATCATTTCACATCGTTATAAGTGGTCATAACAAAATACAAACTAGTCTAAATTGAAATGAAACATTAAAAAAAATCAAATCAAGAATTGATCCATTTATCATGGCAAACTACAAAGCAGTATATATCCATGTCCAGTATAGATTTATGAAAAGCATAAAATATAAAATACTTGATAAATCTATGGATTTAAGGATTTAATATTATGCTTTATTATTATAAAAGATATAGTGTTTAAATGTTCAAAGCTTCACAAGGCTTTAGTATTTTTTGTTTGGATTACTTAATAACTGGATTTATTATTTTTATTATTATTATGGTTATTATATATCTTAATTACTACTGTTTTGTTTTGTGATTTGAAATCGGATCTTACAGGTAAATTGAAATCCGGATCTTATTGGTGGATACATTATTACTTTGAACGTGTGACTTGAAATCCGGATCTTATTGGTGGATACATTATTACTTCAAACATGTCATTATTGGAAGCTTCCAGATAGTGGCTCCGCCGTCAACGCAAGAAGATTCCACGAACGAATGCAAGAAACGTCTCCTTTCTCTTTCGATTCTATTCACGAAAGGCCCACGTCAGGTGTTGTAAAAATCACCATACTTCAAAGATCTGAGAATTTTCTAATTTGCGTGATCCGCAAGCAGTATTTTCCTATAAAACGGGCTTTAAGTCGCCTTGTATTGCAGTTTGCAAAGAAGTCGCCTTTAGGGTTTGCTGCAGGTTGGGGTTTTGATTTAAAGATTGTTTTCTCCAGAAAAAAGACTCTGTTAATGGCGATTGCGAAAATCGTAGCAGCGGGGAAAGGCCAGTGGATAGAAATTGTCCCTTCCAGGAAGGAATGCGTGGTGAAACGGCAGTCTTGCGGCAAAAAGCTACTCACGATCGCAGAGGAGCGGAGTCTCAGCTATGGCGAGCTTATGGATGGCCTTCAACCTGCTTTTTCTGCGGTCTCTGATAATGGAAGATTTGTGTCGGCTGACTGTTAAGTTTTTTTAATGTACATCCGAGAAAATTTTCTTGCAGCTTTGCAAATTAAGAAGTTGTGTATGGGACTCGATACGTGATTTGGGCGGTCCATCCGTTAAGCTCATATGCTTCTGCTATCACCTGAATTTGTATCATATCTTCTATTCCTAAAATTCATTTGAAGATTTACAGAAACCCTTCTTCACTGAATACGTTTTGACATGTAACCCTTTGAGAGATTTCTGTAGTGGAAGGAGAAAGTGACGGAACGCTTTTGTATAAACATGAAGTCGACAAGGCGTGCGTCCAGTGGTGTTCGAGAGGGCATCTTGAACCCTCGATTTTGAGATATTGATAATACATCAATTCTCTTTAGATTTGGGTGCTTCCGGGTATTGCCTGTGTGATTTGAGATAACGATAATGATAATACCTCTCCACTCTTTAGATTTGGGTGTTACAATTTGAGGATCTGATTGACATATTTGATAATACTTCATTCTTTTGAGATTTGGGTGCTTCCGGCGATTGCCTGTGTCGGAAAATAATGTTTCATAAAGCTATAGAAAAGAATATATTTTTTATTATTCTAGATACAGTGATGAATAAAATGGTAATCGCATTTACTAAATATGAATCCTTATAATCCTTGAAAGACCAGAACAGTTTCACTGAGGATGCATAAATAGTTCTAGACTCGGTACATATCTACTAATAAACTTTTAGCGATGAAAAGTTGAATGGAATTGGGTTATCTTGGCTCTTTTAATCACATATAATTTTATTAATAAGGGACATGTTTGGGACATGTTTTTTTAATAAATGCCGGGTCAACGTTTTTCTCTTACCCATCTTAAAATCATAAAACAAACATTTACACATCTTAAAATCATAAGATCAAATATAAGTTTTCCAAAACATTTTACGAACACTCTTCCTTTTAAATGCTGAGTGTTAATATATATATATTTTAAGGTTATGAAACTTAAAAAAATTTATGGGAATGCAAAATGCTACAGGCAACGTCTTTTTTTTAAATGGTAAATGTTAATATTTTTTTTTGTTTTAACTTAAAAGGTTATCAAAACTTTCTATGGAAATATAAAAAATGCTCGAAAAAACATAGTGAAAAATTGTGGCTTTTCTACCCCAATGTTTCATCTTTATGAGGGATTTAATACACTATTATAGTTATTGAACATGTCCTTTTAGTATGTGTGTGCGCACATGGCATCAAAACCTTATGTGCATACATGTGGACAAAGCTGATACTCACATGGCATCAAATCCATGTGTCTAAATCAAACTACACATGTCCATGATTTGGGGAGAAAGTTACCTCTCCCATTGTCATCGAGGCTATGAAATGGAACTTCAACAACTTAGTTTCTATCTTAATGTATATATTGCTGGTTATCTAGGAATTTTACAAATTGTATTTTTTTTTTCAGAAGGAAAAATGCCTGTCTTTGTTATTCAATAAGAGAATCAAAGGGCATCTGACATGCCTTACCTATCAATAGGGTTACAATCAATCAAGATCAAGAAAGTAATCTGTTACAACTAGTATCTAGGAACATGTCTCATACACTCTAGAGCTGGAAATGGGGAAGGGTCACGAACTCAACATCAGAAGTCTAAAAAAACCAAGGCATCAAGAAGAGCATACAATTGTAGCCTCTCCCTATCAGTCATACAAATCGAAAACATAGAAGTGCAGAGCTTCTATCAAAAGTGCCCGCTCCATTTACATCAATCCATAAAGGGGTGCATAAAAAAGAGGATAGCAAAGCTCCTGTACCGAGCTCAAAAGAGCTGGAAAGTATCAGATGAGGCCAAATGGCCATCAAGAATTTCAAAAAAATCACCACATCCAGGAGCCAAAGACAGGGCAGATTTTGATAGTCTGTCTGCAAGTTGATTGTGTTCTCGATATGTATGACTGAAGGACAAGTGAAGAAAACAAGAGATGAGCCTTCTTGTATCCATACACCAATGAATTAGATCCAGTGGATTCAAGGAAGCATGGCATTTTGCCCAATTTATGATGACTGTTGAATCACCAAAAATGTTCAGACATGGGATCCCCATCAATTTTTCCATAGACAGCAACGCCCAAAGTGCTATCAGTTCTGCTTTTGTATTTGTGCATAAACCCACCCCCATTGCAAACTCAAAAGAGTGAGACTCATTCAGGACCAAGCAAAAACCAACTCCTCCCTTATAATTTGCAGCTGCCCCATCAAAGAAGCCATAAGGGAAGACTAAAGAAGGGCTCGATCCACAGGCCCTCGGTTTTTTTATCTTCATACTTGAAGCTGGATACATCTAGAAGTAATATTCAATCTGATGGGGTATGCCCAAGATTGATGGCTATTTTCCTTCAAAGATGCAGAGATTTCGTGCTTTTCAAATAACCCAGATGGCGAAAAAGGGTAGATAACAACACTCAGAGTGTCTAGAATACCTTGATATCCAAGTACCCAAAAAGGAGCTGAGACTATCGCTCTTGTAAAGAGGTTGTAAGTGATACTGCTCACTTAAGCATTCAAATACAATCTTCCAGATAGAACAAGAAAAAAATAGATGTTGTACACTGTTTTCACCCAAACCACAAAGTGCACAGATGTCAGGCCCGATCCATCCTCTTTTCTGGAGACTGACCCATGTGAGTATTTTGTTTGCCAATTCCAACCATATGAAACAACGAATTTTCATGGGGATAATGCAAGACCAGAGGAAAGCATGAAGTTTACTATATGTCGGAGGGGATGAATATAGAACAATCAGGTCATATACCAGCTCTGCCGTAACATTACCATCATGTTTATTATGGTCCCAAACTAAGGAATCAGCAAGTGAATTGAGCCAAATCCTACCATTATGTGCCTTAATAATGAAGAAAATAGATGAATAGAAAGCATCGTCGATAGGGAAACCTCCTTATACAATGTAATGAATACATAAGACATGGTGATTCAAATGAAAAGGTCCTCTTGAGACATGCAGTTACCACTGATGGACTCAAGTTGACATCAATAATATAACAATACTAATGTAAAGTGCCCAATTTAGGGGGGAATGGGGCACAATTTAGGGATTGACAAGGAATAAGTCACCCTAAACCACTCTTTCATCACAATGTTTGATAAAAGGATTGCAAGGTGAAACATTTTCACCCAAAGAATTGGAAATTCTATTAATAATTTGTTTGTTGAACAATTCTTCACCAATTTGTTATATAGCTCCTTGCGAAGTTTTTAGAGCTTCTTTCGTCACATTAACCTCTAGAAAACCAACAATCTATACTTTGATCACTTGTATATTTGTTGGTTAACCCCGAAGATAAAGAAACCCTATTATGCAAATTTTAGTCTTGATGTATAATAACGTGGTAATGCACTTCATTTGATCTATACTACGATTGAAGGACCAATTTGCAAAGGTATGAACCCATGTTGTTTTGGTTCTATCCTTAAATTGCAAGAAAAGTTCCAATATAACATTACAATAGACAAACACACGCTAGATTGTTGAGGCTATAGTGTGATCACACATTACTGCAAAAACCATAGGTGATTGAACTAGCAATTACACTAAAAGAAAATGAATTAGATTGTAATCAATGTAATCACATATATTTGCTACCATCGATATGCGTATAATTATGTTGTGTATTCTTCCAATAAATATGGATCAAACAAAAACTCCCCATGGTTACATGTCTACGATTAATTAAAGTGGAAATGTTGAGGAAGTATGTAATGCAATGTTTATGGTTTTAATTTATCTAATTTGTGTAATTTTGTAGTTTTATATATATGGTGTTCTAAATGTTTTAAATATAATTTGGGCCAACATGTTACTTTTATAATATTTATTATTTTTTTTAAAAACAGGTTTCAACTCTAGCATGAGCACAAAAATAGTTACATATCTGGATGAACACAAAAAGAGTTACACATCTCCCTCTATTGAGCTATAAAATGCACCTCTTCCTCGCAATAACAATATATTAGAACCCTCATAAAAATAAAACCTTTAAATAAAAAAATTCATAATTTTTACCGTGCTCTTTGGGAATTTCTCCTATTCCCAAAAATTGTTTTGAACTTTTTTAACCTTTTTAAAATATATATATATATAGCTAATAAAATGATGTATGCACAATTTAACATACATTTAATCATATGGATTTAATCTTATTAACTTGTGTGTAAAGGTTTCTTGTATTTCCTTTGAAGTTTAATAACCCTTGTAAATGAGAAAAATGTTACACCCATTATTTATTAAACAAGAGCTACAATGTGGCAATGTCTTTGACTACAACAGTTGTTTTTGGAGGGGAGAAAATTAGCAACTGTAAGGAGATATTATGAGTTTTAGTTGCTGAGATTTGACCATATTGAAGTTACCTGGGATAAAATGGACGAAATTGACAAAGTAAAGCCAGTGGCATTTTGTTTCAATGACAGGGGGCTTTCTCATTTGACAAATGCTAAATTTAAATATTAAGCTAGGTTAATTTTAGTAAATTAATGTAATTAAACTAAGAGGTAACTTGAAAAGTCACCTCTCTTCCCCACTTAGGGTATAAATTACCCGAGGCACTTATTATGTAATCATCTTCTACATCACTTTTTTTTTCAGAGGAAAAAATACCAGCCTTTGTTATTCATTCAAGAATCAAAAGACATCTTATACATACAGCCAGCAGAAGGCCTCTCAGTCATTGCATAAAAATGCACATATGGAACCCCATCAGACTAGAACAACAACGATCAAGGAAAAATACAAACAACCAATAAAGAAACTAGGAGCACAAAGTCTGACAAATGCAGACTTTCTCATCATTCTTGATATACAGGTCAGAATATGCTGATAGTAAGTTCGAGGATGATCTAAAAACAGATAAGTCCTGAGAAAAGCATGCCGGCTGAAAGTCACTTCAAACCTAACTAAGAACTAATACATATCAAACACAAAGTGCCAAAAGAAAATAAGAGCATATAGCTCTGCACATGCTAGAAAAACTTAAAATGGCCATGATCAATGATCATGCCATCCAGAGATTCAGAAAAGTAGCCGAAATCCATATCCATCTTCAAAGCCTGCTTGGAGAGACCATCGGCCTGCATGTTATGCTCACGATATATATGTTTGAAGATCACATGTGGGGCAAATTGCAGCATAGTAAGTATGTCATCACACCAATGACTCAGATATGGGACATTAAGAGTTGCAAGTCTGTTGAGCCAAGAGATAATGACAAGCGAGTCACCAAATATCGAGTGCATGGGTAAACCCATTAACTTGCTTACTCTCAGAATAGTCGATAATTCCAGTAACTCAGATCTAGTGTTTATGCTGCAGCCACAACCCAAGGAGAAACTAATGAAATAAGCAGCATTTAGATGAATCACAAATCCAGCACCACCAATATTTCCTGCAGCAGCCCCATCAAAAAAGCCACATGGGTAGATGATCAAGGGACTCAATCCAATATTTCTGATTCTTAGCTTTTTTTGAGGAACTGGATACAAGTGAATAAGGTTATCAATCTGAATGAGAAGAGCATGGACAGAGGGCGTTTTATTGTCAAAAATGCATCGATTTCTGAGATTCCAGATACACCAATAAAATAAAATCGGTAGATATCTGAAATGAGCATAGATTGGAGTGCTGCTGAACCAGTGTTCCAGAAAAGAAGAAATAGAGTCAAAATGAGTAGGAGGAAATCCATATCGATCAACAAAGAAGGAAAAGACTCCTTTGGAAAATGAACAGTCAAGAAAGAGATGTTGGGCATTATCTTCACCCTTACAACAAAGGACACATCTACTAGGGCCTTGCATGCCCCGATGTTACAATTGATCCCAAGTCAGAATCTGACTCCTGAAAGTTAACCAGATGAAGTAGTCGATTTTCAATGGGATATTAAGATTCCAGAGCGAGTCAAGTGTAGAGGGATATCCCACAGAGCAGAACGAGGAAGCAATACATTCATAACCCAGGGCAACAGATAAAGGACCCACATATTGTTTATGTGCCCATAATAATGAATCACAAGTGTCAGAAAGATGAATACTTCCATACTCTAGCCCTCTTATGTAATTGTCCCATTTCAATTTCCATTCACCCTGAATGTCCAGTTCAGCTGCCGTGAACCAATAGCTCTGAGCATAAGGAGTATGATTCTGCGCTTGATCCAAAGTACAGATGCTGAAATCCTCCAGGTAATCCCGCAGATCGTGGGGGAGTAGATAAGATGACCCCAAACCAACAATGGGATCCAATCCTAGTCGGATTGACGACCCATTACCAGCCTTCCAAATAAGCCCTCTACCAAGCCAAGAGAGTGTAAGAAGGAAACCCTTCCAAATCACGGAAGCACCTTGAAGAGTAAAAGACTTTTTACGAAGCCAAGAGTGAAGTCTTCTCATATACTTCACAGACAGAAGTTGAAACCAAATGCCATTACCATTGATAGCCAGCCAGAAGCTTTTAATCCTCAAGGAGAAACTGAACCATAACAGCTGCTTAATACCCCATCCACCCAGAGAAGTCGGGCTTTCTAGAATGTGCCAATCAACAAGATGAAATTTATTTTTCTTAGAGGATGAACCCCACAGAAATGAGAAGATCGTGCGCCTGAGTTTGTCGAGAATGGACTAAGGGATCAGAACCAATGCCATCCAGTAGACAGGAAGGCTGGATAGCACCGATTTAATAAGAACAAGTCGACCTCCAAGAGATAAAAGTCGATTGGTCCAGTGATGAATGCGATTTTCAAATTTTGCAAGGATCCAATGCCAGTCCTTAACCAAATACCCCAATGGCTTAATAAAATAGCCCAGGTACTTAAATCCTTTATTAATATGCTCAAATCGATAGGGAAGGAACCCAGTGATCCTGCATAGAAGATCAACATCCAAATCATTATGAAAGAAGCATGATTTGTCCAAATTAATTTGCATGCCGGATGCCTCACAAAAAATGTCCAGTATAACTTTAAAGGCCATCCATTCTTCAAATGTACCGATACCAAACATGATCACATCATCCACAAAGAGTAGATGTGTGAGGGATAGCTGAGACGAAATCTTGATACCCCTGATCTTGCCATTTGATTTGGCATCCTCGATCAGTAAAATAAGCCCTTCGATGACCAGAATGAACAGCAGAGGAGACAATGGGCATGCCTGCCTGATGCCTCAAGAAGCAGTAAAAAAACAAGAGGGGGAGCCATTAACAAGGAGGGAAAAATTCGCAGATGAAATACAACCCAAAATCCAATTCACACCAACCAATGGGGCCCTAATTTGCAGAAGAATAAGTTTGATGAAAGTCCAATTAACCCTATCAAATGCCTTAGTTAGGTCCAGTTTTAATATAAGAGCACACCTATTTTGGTTTTAACAGTGTGTAGGACTTCCTGCGTAATGGCCAAAGGTTCAGTGATTTGACGATTCTTCAAAAAACCAAATTGTTGGGGGGAGATGGATTTGTCCAGAAAGGGCTTAAGTCTCAAAGAAACAACCTTAGATATCAACTTATAGACCAAATTGCAGAGGGAAATGGGATGAAAATCAGCAAAAGAGACGGGCAATTCTTTCTTTGGAATAAGCGCAATAAAGGTGGAGTTCAAGGAGGGCACCACCCAACCATCCTTCCTGGAAGTTTCTACCATATTTACAAGTGCAGGCCCCAATATATTGAAGAAAGCCAAATAAAATTCAACAGGCCATCCATCAGGACCCGGAGACTTATCCTTTTTGAAATATTTGAGTGCAGTCTCCACTTCAGTCAGAGAAACTTGACAAGAGAATGACTCCCTCTCTTCAGGGCTGATGAAAGAGGGAAATAATCGGATTACCTTGAGTTGGGCCACAATATTGGTCAAATGATCATCAACAAAAATGTTCTTAAAATACTGCATTCCCATAGTCTTGAGTCCCTGATCATCAATGACCAAGTTGTCAGCCTCATCTTCTAGATCCCAGATTGCATTATGGTTTTTTCTAGTAGATGCCGCAGCATGGAAGAATTTAGTATTTGCATCATCTTGAAGAGCCCATGACACTCTGCTCTGTAATCTAGCAGAAAGTAATTCATGGTCCACCCATTTCTTAAGCTCAAGTCTGAGGGCTGCTAGTCTGGACTGCTCACTGGCACTCATAATAGCTATTGATGAGGAATCTAGAATAGAGTTTATTTCATCCTCCACAAGAGCAGATTTATCCTTCAGCTCAATGGATTTCAGTTTAGTCTAGGATTTGACTTTACCTTTAAGGAGACGCAATTTAACAAAAAGGTCTTCCATAGAATCCTCCAAGACATTGGAGGGAAAAAGAGGCCATTCAGTTCTAATCATTTGAACGAAATCCTCATTAGCCAACCAAGAATGATTGAATTTGAAAGGGAAAGCATAAGAGACCGGGTGATCCAACCATTCAAATAGAACATGAAAATGGTCAGAAACCCCAGATCTATGAGCCCAAACCCGATATCTGGAAAGGAGGCTAACAAGATTATAAGAAAGTAGAAATCGGTCGAGTCTTTTGGATATGCCCTCATCCCCTATCCTACCATTTCGCCAAGTAGGCCCAGCACACGAAGGGGCCACATCCACGAGCTGATGATCCAAGAAGAGTTTAGTAAAAAAGGGCCCTAGAGGATTAATTTGTGCCTTAGATCCCCAAATCTCAGATACATTCAATGTCACAATTCAGATCACCCGCAATAATCAGGTTAGGTAAGGATAATAGACCACCTCTAGCCACTGAATTCCTAAAAGCTTCTCTATGAAGGTAGGGTCCATAATAGTTTAGGATGGAAAGGGGAATGGTCGACCCTCGGAGATGTGCCTTGATAAAAATGCCCGCCACAGTGTGGAAGGCTTTACAATTGATGAGTTTCGGATTCCAACTAGAGAGAATGCCCCCCGAAAGACCAAAGGAGCTGATCGCGTAGAATTCCCAACCAGGACAGAGCTTAGAAAAAGCAAGTATGGCAGGAAAAGTACTGGTCATAGTTTCTTGCAAGAGAACAACATCATGCAAAAGTGAAGAAAACAGATGTCGAATACTTTTTTGTTTGGCTAAGCCCCCCAAGCCACGAACATTTAGAGAGAGAATGCGCATTAAGAACCACTCTGCTGTGGGGTCGAAGCTCTAAGAATCCTGAGAGGAGAAGAAGAATGCTGGTGAGCTGCATTTTTAAGCCTAGTGGATAAAGGAGTAAACGAGGCAGGAACAGGTGCCGTAAGCTCCAAAGGATTTTTTTTTCTTTCTGATAATAACATTTTCGAATCAGATGGATTCCAAAGGTAAGACCGAGGGGGAGAGAGGGGTCTTATCAGAGAAAATGTTCAGGGACTTTTGAAGTGAGGGGTCCGCAAAGGAAGGCGAGGAGACAGCGCTGCGAGGAGGCGTTGTGAGAACTGTGGGGTCAGAGCGAATAAGAGGGGGAAAATCCGAGTCCAAAAAAATGGATGGAGGAGAGACCTCCAAATTCGGAAGAAGGGGGTCGAAAGACAAGTAGGAGGATGCAGCAGACAAAAGAGATCCTTCGGTTTCTGTGGGAGGAATACATGGAGGAGGGCGCATGAAGGGCAAGGACAAATCCACAGGATTGACAACAGCTGCACAAGAAACAGATGAGGGGCCGAGCACAGTATGGTCAGGAGACTCAAGAGTTAATGGGTAAGCAAGACAACCATCCACCAAGTCCAATATGGCGAGATCATGATCAGAGGCATCTTCAAAAAGAGAACAAGCATTATGAAAAGTACCTAGCTCGGGATCTGCAAGTGAAGCAGGGAAGCTCGTCGAAGTAACCTTCGAAGCAGGAGGAGGTGCCGTACATACCTCAGGTTTCCGATGAGATCTCAGAGAAACAGAACCCAAATGAAGGATAGGACAATCTCAGCGAAGATGTCCTATTTCCCGGCATCTACTGCATCTGAATGGAATGCTAAGATAATCAAGTCTTTGGGAGAACAGACACTCAAGACAAAGAATCTCGACATCAACCGGTAGCCCCTTCTTGATATCCATTTCCACTAGGATCCTCGCCATCCTTTTGTCATAGGTATTCATGAAATCCTCTTCCATGGCCACAAAGCGACCAATGGTATTACCAATACCTTCCAGTAGAGAACGGTTCCAGAGAGGAAATGGAAGACCCAGAAGCAAAACCCACAGGTGATGTTTCTTCACCCTTTCACGAAGAGGGTTGAAGTGAACATGCCAACGGTCCAAGACAAGTGACCCCTCCACAATGCACTAAAGCTGGTTGAGAACATACGAAGCATGGGAGTCTTCCAAAAATATAAAGACAATCCAACCCCGAGCCAATAAGCTGATCATAGGAACATATGAAAGGAATAGCTTCCAGTGTTCAGAGGCTCAGGAGAACCAGGCCTTCTTATCCATAGAGCAATATTCAAGTCTACGAATGAGTGCATGAGAACACGATGCCTCAACTATGTCCATGTATACATCGTGACCAACAACATACCGAAGCTTCCCTTCAAGAGTCTTATGGGCTTTAGCCTTCCGATGACGACGAAAGCGAGTAGCACAAGAATCTGACAGGGGAATGGAAGACCCATCATGGATCTCCGACATGGAGGACCGAAAAGAACGGGCTGACAACGAGCTAGAACTCATAAGTCAACCGGAGCCGACAAACTTAAGAAGGTAAAAAACCCTAGATTAACAAACCCCAGGTCTACAAAAAACCCTAGGTTTCCAAACCCCAGGTTGAGGGAGTCAAAACAGACCAGAAACCCCAAGTGAGTACGATTATATAAGACCTAACCAAAGTCAACAGTAGTAAAAAACCTGAGGAAGGACCCAACGAAACCCTAGGTGAAGTGTCCTCTCCAAGAGGTGATTCACGGCGGGGGGCCATAGGTCCAGCAACAGACAGAACCTGAAAAAGCCAAAAATAAAAATAATCAGTCTAACAAATAATAACAAGAATCGACCCAAAAACGTCGAAAACACAAAGGTGGTAGACGAGGACGACACAGGTAGAAAACCCTAAACCTGCTAAGAACCCGCGAGTCCTATAGCCTGCATGAATCAACAAGACTAGGAAACCTCACCTTTGAAACCAAACACCGATTGATAAAGACATATTCCCACTTATTTTAAAAACTGGTTGGTACTAGTCCTCTGAGAAGAGGATGGACTCCAGTCGTTGGTAAAAGCCAAGAGATGCTTAGAAGATTGAGCCAGAAGAGATCCGAAGGGCCCTTTAAAATCCCCCGTAATCCAAAATGAAACAACCGCTAAAACCCAGATTAGAGAACACAAGGGAGAGCAACAAGCCATACAAATAAACAGGAGGAAAATGGCTCCTCTCCAAGAGGGAGGCACCAACACAATAATCCCACCGGAAGACAAAAAACAAATAGCAAACGACAGTAATGAGGTAAAAAAGCAGGAAAGAACCTAAAAACCAGGAACAAAAGGAAGGAAGGATGCGGGAAAGTAAAACCCATTTGTGGCGACCTCATGAACCAAAGCCGAAAAGGCCAAACAACTCATGCAGAGAGCCTGTAGAATTTGCTCCGCCATCACCTCCGTAATCAAGAACTTAGTTGTGTAACAGTTCATCTTCTACATCACTTATACATTACATTTTTACTTTCTACTTAGCCATTTATGGCTTTCCTACGTTACTTGTTATGGTTATTCGATTATTGAGGAATTTTGTTCCTTTCAGTGGTATCAGAGCCTCATTTGGCTGATACGGGCCTTTGGCCTGAATTCTCAAACCTTGTCTGATTTTTTGGCTTGTAGCCTTATTCTATGGTTTCCCTAAAAAATAGGACCTTGTCCTTAACAAAAATAAATAAAAATTAAAATAAATAAATAATAGTTCCTTGACCATTATCCAAAATCTGATTAAAAAAATATTATTCCGCTTCATACTTAAGGAAATCAAAGATCAAAAAGAAGAAAAGGAAAAATAAAAAAATATGGCTGTCCTAAAAGAAAAGAAAAAAAGAAAAAAAAGAGGTAACAGTAAAACCCCTCAAAAAGAGAGGTAAAAGCAAACCCCCCAAAAAAAGAGGTAAATGTAAAAGAAAAACAGGGTAAAAGTAAAACCACATTTGGTTTCTTAATAAGTGGGTTTGAGTTTATTCTCCAACAACAAACAAAAAAGTAAGATTTGAACCTGGGTGGAGAAGGTAACACTCATTCCTCCCAACAATCCAATCTACACCATTTTACAAAACTTAAAGGAAAAAAAATCTAAAAGTGCATAATAATTGCTACTAAGAAGCAATTATTAATAAATTATATTAATATTTAATATTTATAATAAATTACAATTATTATATACAAAGGGAAAAGAGAACAAATCAAAAATCAAGAAAGAAGACAAAACGAAAATGAAAGAGACAGATTTTAATAAAACAGAGAAAAGATTTCTCAACGTTCCGACGAAAGTGTCGATGGCCATGCTGAAAGTTAATGGGATATTTGATGAAAGTCCAATTTCCATCGCTATTTGTCCATTCAACAAGGAAAATTTTATAAACAGTTATGTCGCAAATCAAGTACAAGTTCAAGAATCAATGAAGAATGAGCCAAACGAAGATCAAATAGAAGTGCCCTTACAAATCATTGACTATCATTTTGCAACTCAATTCACCGTCGCAGTTATAGACGACCATATCATCGACATAATGTTGGGTTATAACTTCTTGGAAACACTAGGAACATTCTCCGTCAATGCAAAAAATAAGTTCATCACTTTTTGTCATGAGAAAAAGAAAATAACACTACAGGATTTCTCCCTGGTAGTTCTCGTATTGCAAACTATAGACGAAGAATCAACTGATGGACAATATGAAGAGTTAGAAGAAGAAATAGAAATTTTAAACAAACACATCATGGACAAAGATAATGAGTTGGAGCACGTCCATAGAAGTAAAGAAAATTAAGAATTCGAGTTATATCAACATCAACAACAGAAGGAAGAACTCTAGCAACAGTATGACGACATTAAGAAGACACATATGTTGGAAATTACAAAAATCAACAAGGTGTTATCAAGCAATTTCGAAGAACTTTTTCGACTATGAAATCATAAAAAAAACATTAATTGTGAAGATTAAAAAACGAAAACATAGGTGCAATAAGGAACAACCCAATGAAGTCCTCGAAGGAAGAGTTATAGAAAATCAAGAAGACAAACAGTGTCAAAATATTCTTATTCAAGAACCAGAGAAACAAATAAAGAAGTTAGAAAATGACAAAAAGACACAAGATGAAAGATTTGAAAAGATTCAGAGTCATAAAATTTTACTGGAGAACAAAGTAGTGCAAATCCAGGAAGATGCTTCCAGAAATCAAGTCAAGGAGGTGAAGGCAGTCTTCGCCGCAGTTTAAAAAGAAAAGAAAAAACAAACAACACAAACGCCTTATAGACATCCCAATTATAATCGTCATTTTGACCAACGACATGGTCAAAATGAGCATTCACAAGAGAGTTATCTTGACAGGAAAACAGTTCGACATACTAAGCAACAATTGAGATGACCCATTCCCCAAAATGATCTCAGAAGTTCGATCAAAATAAATTTGGGATGGACCACAACGAATACGATGCGACAATTCTCCCAGGGAATCCATAACTTGTATCGTCTTATTTCATCAAGTGTCACAAAGGATCTAGAGATGACAGCTCAACAATATCCATCATTACCCTACTTTGAGGACAAGGCAATTTACTTTCTACTTAGCCATATTTACATATTTACTTTCTACTTAGCCATTTATGGATTTCCTATGTTACTTGTTCTAGTTATTCGATTATTGAGGAATTTTGTTTCTTTCATAGGGATTTCTCATGATAAGACAACCACTCTTGGGTCAGGTAAATCATTAACTTTATCATTGAAATAATAAATAGTTATTTTAGATAAGGCCTTTTTTGCACCAATATCATTGATTAAGAAATTCACCTAAGTTTAAATCATCAAAGTAAATTAATGGAAAGAAATCAAATATAAAATTGCTAAGCAATTTTAATAATGGAAGTTTCATTACTACATAGTTTTTCATTACTGCGGAGTAATAATGGAAGTTTCAAATTTTTTCACAGTAGAAAATATATTAATGACATTATTTGATATCCCTATTCCATATTAACGAATTTGAAATTTATAATTAGTTTTTTAATTTATAAACTAATTTGATTGGATTCAATATGAAGATTGTAAATCTATGGAAAATATAGTAATTGATATCATTATTTCATTAAAATGTAATAAAACAAGCATGCATATACTCCCAAATAACGTACACACTTTCTCTTACTATTGTGAAATTCAATGAAATGTTATTAAATCTGACTCTACTCTTTTTCTACTTACTTCTTTTTATGCAAACTCAGTCTTGATGGATGACTACATAATTAATCTCAACCACTTATAATTTTTTTTATAACCAGACAATGGGGTTCAACTCCCACTATGTAAATTTCAGTCAATAATTAGTGAATACAAACTTAACTTCTACTTAAATCCATAAATTTATATAAATTTACAAACTCTAAATAAATCTAAATCTCTAATTTTTTAGCAACACCATAACTTCTAATTTTTTAATGGCTTCATAACTTCTACTTAAATTTATATAAATCTAATAACTTGTATTTTCTACTTCTACTTATATCCTTAAATTTATATAAATCTAATAATTAAAAACTTATATTTTCTAAATTTTAAATAAAACTAACAACTAAAAACTTATACTTTCTAAATTAAACCTTATATTTATATAAATCTAATAGATAAAAACATATATTTTCTAAATCTTAAATTAATCTAGTAACTAAAAACTTATATTTTCTAAATTAAATAAAAATAAATAAACATAAACTAAATTAATATTAAATTTAACATATTTATAATATCTGTTGTCATTAAAAATTTCAAATCCCAAATCATCTACCTGGCATTGCAACCCAAATTTAAACATGGCCACCCAAATTTATTTATTTCAACTAGGTTCATCAGATTTAAATATAAGTAATTAACAACTGGCATGAGAACTCACATTTAAACCCGGGTCGTTTATATTTTACAGGGCGCCCCAACCAAGATTTGAGCAAGGTGCTCCCAAACTGGATTATGAACCTTGGTCATTTAGATAGGTCTCGGTCCACAACCACACTGATAAGTTGTTTCAAATCGGTTGTATTATTAATATAATATACACTATTTTACATAAAATATTTATTGCTATGAGTTTATTAATATAATATACACTATTTTACATAAAATATTTATTGCTATGAGTTCAGTGTAAAATATTTACTGGCTATGAGTTTAGTGTCTTAAAGGTGGTTGCTCCTCTATCGCCATCAGATATCGATACATGTCGAGATGGTCATGGAAATCACTTGAATACAGGACTTGTAGATTTTCTTTTTTCGTTTTCTTTCATCCGTCTTGTAGGTCGCCGTTTGGATACAACAAAAGCTTTCGGTTGGAATCGACGTAGCTGCAGAAGCTCGGGCTTGTGCTCTGCATTTCTTCGGTTGTACTTGTCGTCGTCTTTCGCAAGCCATTTTCTTCTTGGATTTTGGCTGTAATTGATGTTTTTTTTTAACCTTTAGCAGCCATGACTTCTTGTGTCAATCTGGCCACCTGCAACATGAATTATTTATATTTATGACTCCTTAAATGCAGATTTCATGAAAAAATGTGATTTTTTGAAATGTGTAGTCATTTTAACATTATATAATGCTTTGAAAATTTATTTCAGAAAAGGACAATTCTTTTTACGGATTGTAGTTTTGAAAAATGATTTCATAATTGCAAAAAATAATTTAGAACAATTTTTTTTAGAAAATTTCAAAATCATTCTTCAACAATTTTTCTTTCAAAATCATTCTTCAAATGATTTTTCTTTTTAAAAATTTCAAAATCTCAATGTTTATGCACAACTTTTTTACATTATGGTAATTAAATCTCTCTAAATATTCACCATGAATATACTTCCCTTCTAGTTCCGTAAATTTAGATTTGACAGTTTAGATCCCTCAAATATTCAGCATGAAAGAATTTTGCAGCAATTTTAAATATGCTTTCCTTCAAATTTGCGGCAATTTCAAAATATCCTTTCCTTCAAGCAGTTATTGCAGCAATTTTGAATATACTTTCCTTCAAGCAGTTATTTCAAAATATTCAACGTCAACATACTTGATTTGAATTTTGCACCCTTTTTCTTTTTATTTTATCTATTGGACTGTCTATTGACAAATGCATTTTGTTCAAATTCTACATGAACAAATCGATAGCTCTCTTACTCAGACTATTTCAAATTATTCACCCTGCAGATGTTTTTCCTCCTCCTATTAGTACTTTTCCTTTAGCTCTTCGAATGCATTTTGCAGTAATTTTACATGAATTGCTTCAAACTTCTATTTCATGAGTTTTTCTCCTCAAAATAGTCACAATTTTTCAACATACAGATAGACTTATTTTTTTGTTCAACTCTTTGAATCCTGCAGTTATTTTATCTTTTAAAAATTGGTTTTTACAAAAGCATTTCCCTAAGATTTTAACAAAAATCCAACCTCACAATCACTAAATCAGTTTATAATTCAACCTCACTTTGACCTTAGAGTCAACATATTTTCAGTCAACATATCCCAATTACTAAATCAGTTTGTAAACATTCAGCCTCACTTTGACCTTAGAATCAACATATTTTTAGTCAAAATATTCACAATTGTTCAATGTAAACACTTCCCATTACATTTCCCTCCTGACTTGAAATAAATAAAGTCAATCTGAGGAAAACCTTAACTTCGACTTTCAAATAAACATCTATTTTCTCAAAATATTAGCCATTATTCCAAGAAAACATCTTGCATTCTAATTACTATTCCTTCCTACATTCCATCAGTTTGAAACAAATGGATTTCAAGTGCTCAACATATTCACAATTCTACATTCTGTCAATTACAACTTCCTATTCTTAAAATCAACATTTTATCGTTGTTCTTCAGACAAACAAGTCACTATGCAGTGTTTTTACCTGTCCTTTGAGCTTCTTTTTCTGGGAAACAACCTCTTTGTAATGCTGCTTGAGATCATCATCATCCTGTTCAAGATGCTTAGTATTCCAGCGCACCCGATAGTTCTAGAACCACACCGCAACCTGCCTTGGCTGGAGGCCTAACTCCACAGCGAGTTGCATCTTCAGCTCTGGTTCGAGTTTGCTCTCAATTTCAAAGCTCATCTCCAGCGACCTCACCTGTTGGACGCTCAGCCTCCTCTTTTTCGAGCGAAGCCCCCGCTGGTCTCCTCATCATCACACAGCCCGACCTCCTCGCTGCTGCTCGGATTATCATACAAAACATTGCCATAGAGCCGGGATCCCCTCTGAAGACCGTGACCATTCGCTGCAATTCAAAAGAAATAGGAAGAACAAAATCAGACAGGGGATTCAGGTATTTTTGCTTTCCAGAAATCAACAATATTTTATTTTCACTGAATTATTTTGAACCATGCATTTACCATGAAACCGCCGGAGAGAACTAGCCGGATTGTAAATGAGAAAATCCATTCACTGGATCTTCATTATCGGTCCCGAAATTGAAGGACATGCTTATTGTGTATATCAGTGCAAATCCTCCTCTGCTTCTTAATCCACCACGAAACTTATAGCCCTCTCTTTAAATCGGCCTTTAATGTTATCATTAATAGCACCGGCTCAACACATCCTAGCGATGGCGATTTCCATTATCGCAATGGAGGAGGTAGTGTTTTGAATCTCGAGGCGAGTATTCAGCGTCATTTTGTCTCTTTCTCACGAGTCACATACAATGCACGAGGCCTTTTAATAACTAATAATTATTATTAAATCTAGATACCAAAGTATAAAACTGGTTTATTAATAATTAATAATTATTATTAAATATAGATAGCAAAATATAAAACGAAGTTGGATAGATGAGCAATTAATGGAAGCCATTGAATGTTTTTGTTTTTTGGTATATTTTGAGGGAAAAAACTTATGTATTTATAGCATCGCTGACATCACTTAACCGTCGGGTCCCAGGGCATAGGAATCTAGGGCAACATCACCTTCACCAGACCAATGGTAGCCTAAAATAATACAATTAAAAAATAAACTTAAATAAAAATTGTATTGAATATTGCAAAACCTTAATCTAAACTCTATAATTTTTTAAATTCCACCATATTAATATACTTGACCGATTCATATATCCCCTTGTCGAGGACATAATAAATACACCCCTTGTTAATATTTCATTCAATTTTTTCATCACCAAAAGTTTTCTTATTTCATTGTATTCGGATATGTACCGTGTCTACACGGATTTATACATTTTCACTGAATGATTCATGCTGCTTCGAAATTTATTCTTTTTTTTTTTAATAATACTTGAGTGAGAAACTCATCAATATTTCCTCATGTTTCTCTTACTTAAATTATTCATATTTAGTAAATAGAATTACCAATTTAGTCATTATAAAAAGTATATACTTTTCCATTAACTTAAGGTATTATCAATATCTTAATGAGATCCTAAAATGTTCCAAAAATGAGGTTCCAAGGTGCCTCTCACGCTCGTGTCCACTTCCCTTTGCAGGCAAGTTGACCAGGGATCAAATGTGAAGGGTAGGGTCCCATTTCACATTGAAGGGTTGCGGGAAATTAAACCCTTCAATGTAGACATGTAAAAATAAATCATTCTTTTCATTTGAAAATTTAAGTGTACAATAATTTTTTATTATTATTAAAAATAGTGTATAGAAAAAATTCCAATAAGAAGAAATCTTAAGCGATTCAACATTTACATGGAATTAGTGAGTTAAACCATGTACATGGTGATTTATCACATCCAAATTATTTTTATGGAGGATTACTCAAGAGTTAGTATAGCGGAGGAGAGACTAAAATAAAGGTTGAGAATGAAGAACATGTACCGGTGATGGAAGATGAGATTGAGAAAAAGCCGATTTAGAAAGAGATTGTTGCTCTTGTTTTGTTAATGTGAACATAGCAATAACCATTAGGAGTATTGGTTTTTTGTATTCCATTGTTCTTTGGCCTATTTATTTTGTCAAGGGAAATGTTTGTTTCCTATCATGTGAAAGCGATTAGAGTAGTTGATAACTACTCACAACCTTATTTAAATGCATAATATGAATTTGCGGATGAAAGTAGCCTCATGGGGTACTAAATCTTATTTGTGTCTAGAATTCTTTTGAAAAGAGATCCACTACAAGAAGCGCTATCTTACAAGGCCAAAAACGATCAGGCATCAAATCCATAACATCAATAACAACAACTAAAAAGATGTTTTTTGTCTAGTGCCAACGTGTCCACCTAAAACTGGTGTACTTCTAACATTGTACATCCCTCGGAGATTTAAAATTGTTGATCCTTGTTGTGACCACTTGATAATTACCATAACCGATGGTTTAAAGAAATAACATAAAAGTAAAAATCTTAGAAGAATAAATTTTCCATGACATTTTATCTTACCTATTTCGAAATGAACTTTTCTACATGTTATTAAAATCATTGTATTATTATCTTTCCAACTAAAAACATAAATTTTTTCCCATCCACATTTTCATTAATGGCCAAAACAAGTTACAAATACCATCATCAAATCTAAATGATATGTTTCTCCATATGGACCCAGTTCGTGAGTAACTAGACATTCAATTTCAAACTCCACCTAATCCCTAACGCTACAACAAAACCCTGTGATTAGCATCTCTTTTACCTTCCTTTTTAGCATCCACTATCACTTTTAGTGTATTTTTCATCATTTTTGGACAAAGTGGATGCTTTTCCACGAGATGGTGTTATTTGCGTCCCTTTTTAAAAGCTGGTGCTATTTTGGACGCTAATTAGCATCCCAATTATTGTCCCAATTAGCATCCCAATTAGCATCCCAATTAGCGTCCATTTTTCAAATTTGACGCTATTTTGGATGCTAATTAGCATCACAATTAAATTCCCAATTAGCATCCCAATTAGCATCCAAATTATCATCCCAATTAGCATCCAGATTAACATCCCAATTACTGTCCAAAAAAACATCCCATATAACGCCAAGAATAGCCTCCAAAAAAACGTCTTGAATAGCATAGCACCATATATTAATCTAGGGTTAGCGATAGGAATTGTGCCATGAATTTTGGCAGGAAAAACATCCAAAATAGAGCCAAGAATTGCACCTAGAAAACATCCAACATAGCGCCATGTATAGATCCAGGTATAGCACCTAGAATAATGCCATAAATTTTGAAAGTAACCACGCTAGGAATTGCACTAGGTTTAGAGCTAGGAATTGTGTTCGGAAAACACCAAACATAACATTAGAGATATCACTGTCAATGTCAATGATCATGATTCATGTGATAGTACTTTTGGATCTTGATTTATCATAGTGGCACATAAATGATCGTAATCATGGCACTTTTAGATCTTGATTTAAAATCTTAATGAGGGTTAAATTACATTAATGTCACCTAAATTGCTCTAATGGAATTTGAGTGTCCCTAACAACATTTGATAGACCTAGTTGCATATGATTAGCCCTAACAACATGACGATGATGCATTACAATAACTATGATGGAGTGTATGGATATGATTTGATAAGTATAAGATTATATCATCCATTCTTGTGTGGTAGTAGGGTTCCTTGCTCATTATTATCGCAAGTATATTGATGATGACTACGAGGATGAAAATGATGTTGATTTATTGTATGATGATGATGACGATGTGGATGTCAACGATGGTTATGCATGTGGTATCACTTTTGGATCCTAATTGATTCTAATGGCACCAAAAAAATGTTTGTGACAACATTTAAACAATCATATTATCATCGAAATGAGTGTAACGACATATAAATGAACTTAACAATTACATGACATTAATCCTAATGTCGATGAGTGATTAAGAACACTAATGTCATATGAGTGACCATAATTACAATGATGACGATCATTTTGTTGATGATTTACTTAATGTTGACAATGATGATGATAATGAGGATGATGATCAAGATGATGTTGATGTACCATATGGCATTGATGATGACGATGATAACGCCAATGTCCATGATGATGTTGCATGTCATAATACTTTTGGATACTACAGAACTTGAGATATTAGAGTTAACAATAAGTAATAGAGGTTGTGAGGTGTCGACCATAAAAATATTGTTAGCCATTGAGTTTTACATTAACTGATATGGCCATTAGGTTTACTAGTTTCCTCAGCCCCCCTTACACCCCCCTTGCAGAAAGGTAGTACAATACCACCTATCTTAGTGCTACTAAAATGTCACCCTACAAGGTTGTTTTGGACAACGTCCCCATCCATACCCTCATTTTTACCAGGAACATCGAAGGCACAAGAAGTGGATATCAGTCTTAACACAAAAACTAACTTTCTTTGTACTCTTAAGAACATTATAAAAATACTTATGATAATATTCTAATTCATATTTCATGCATTCCATCCATGTGCCGTTTAGTACTCACTCGTTTTAGACATCTCTTCACCTTAGATTAAAATTTGAAAAAAAAAACATTTTACATTAAATTCAAAAACTAAAAAGTAGAATGTGTGAATTCCATACATGTGTCATTTATGTGTGCATTAAATCCATGTTTCATTTAGTACTCATTTGTTTTAGCCATCTCTTCACCTTATACTAAAATTTGAAAAAAAATCATTTTACACCAATTTCAAAAAACTAAAAATCCATCTGTGGGCGCCAAAACATATCAAACTACCTTTTATTGGCATCGTGGCCTTCAAAGTTGTCATTGTTGACTTTAGAAGGGTAGCACAAAGTGAAGGAGAGGGGAATGTGGTGTTGAGGGTTTATATCATCCTTGGGAGCTTCACATTAATAAAAGAACAGACCCATCACGATTACCTACTATTGGCATTGTTGTCTTTAACGTTGTCATCATGGAATTTAGTAGGGTAGCATAGAGTGAAGGAAAGGGGAATGGGGTGTTGATGGTTTATATCATCCTTGGTAGGTTCACATGAAGAAAAGAAAAAACCCCTCACGATTTCAAAGTCGATGTATTCAAACTTGTGACTTGATTTAGAATTGGTGCGGTTGATGTTTATGTACTAAGGTTTAATGGCTGACATGGTTCTAATGCCCATGACATGGTCTAGGGATAAAAGGAAAGGAACCATGCCATAACATATATTTATGAGGGGCTCACATGGCATGTTTCTTGACTTGGGGCATCGCCATGCCCATAATACATCATCTTTAGCGTCCAGTTTGATATGATGGTGATTTCAAGGTTCAAAAGACTTGATATATTTCTTTGGGATAAGGGAATAATTTGGTGCAAAAACCCAGGTTCTAAGTCTATGGAATCTATCCCTAAGCATTACATGCCATGTGTGGGGCCTTAAGCCACATCATAGGCCATGCATATGCATTCATTGGTATGTGAGTAAGATGGCGTGTCACGTTTGAAGGTTTAGTACACCAAGGATGGTTCTCACAACCGAAGTCATGTTATACGGTGAAGATCCAAATTTTTAGTCCATAAAATGTGGATTTTGAGTTCAACCTTGCAAGAATCCTTCATCTTTCTATATCATGCTCCATTTCCAAGGCTCTATTTGTTCGTTGCATACCTTATACCCCAAATAAACCTTGTACTCTCCTTCGACTTTGTTTGGGGCCACACAAAAATGGATTTTTATCATTTGATCCAGCATTCCAAAAAATGTGTTTTGTATACTATCCAATCCTCTTTCCATAGCCCAAACAAATACCCTCACAACTCTAACTTCATATTTCCACCCCAAGTCCCACATTCCTCTCTTCTCCCTCATCAAACACATTAGAAATGTGGTATATATTCCCTCCGTGTAGGGAACATATTATATTTTGGAATAAATTAAATTATGTGAATACCATATTCAAGGATTTAATCCCACTCTCACCTTTTGACTATCACCAACAAGTCATGCTAAGTGATCTCCAATGACATGATATCCCTATTCCTTCATTAAATCCTTTTACAACTAGTTGAATCCTCCTAGATAATTCTTATTCATATTTGTAATCCACTCCTATATGATTACTAGAGGGATGGATTTTATCCTCATAATGTCCTACCGCGTTAACTCCTATAAAGCAATCATTCACCAAATTCCTTTTGTTGTCAAAGTGTTTGAGAAGGGAGTTAGATTTTTCAACCCTTGTCCTTCTGATGGTTTCGAATATGATAAGGTCTACCATTTGACCAATGGGATACTTTCCTACTCCCTCCTTCTCAACCACATACACCTACATGCAATTTACTTTGTTTGCTAAAGTATACTTTTCAAAATATCTAAAATGAAATGATATTTTTAATAGGAAGTATACCCAATTAGCAATCACCTATTCGTCTATAAATCAATTTTTCTTTCAATATTCTGATATAACCATACCCTTAGCACAATACCCTCTCACAATGATTTGGTAAGACATAGGGATCCTTATCTTCTAGTAGGTACCTCAAGGAATCTATATAAAATAATCGACTATGGGTATCATGTCTTCGCATCCTCTCAAATGCCTCATACCATCTACATTTAAAAATACAACATTTGAAAGACCAGTAATCCAACTCAATAATTTCTTGGATTACTATTACAAGTGTGTGCAAGTGGAGAAAATTTATTATATTACTTTTACAAGTGTGTGCACGTGGATAAAATATAGGAATCCAAGGCACAAAGGTGAATATCTCCTAAGTCCTCATTTGTATTAGTGATTATAAGATTCTCTATAACAAAATCAGTCAGTGCTGCCAAGAATCAGTATCCAACACCAAATCGTAAACCATTTGATGTGCATTTCAGGAGTAAACGTATATTGGTTACGATGGGAGAATTAGGATAAAAAGATCAAATCGTGTAGAGGTTATTCCCCTATTGCTTATGACCATGTTCCAAGAAAGACATTCATAATGGGATTCAAAATTCTTAGCGATACTAAGAAAACTATCATTGGAAAATATTTACAATGATTGTTGTTCAACACACCTCTTCCACCTCTATGATTCGTATGTGTAATCACATAAGAGATACTTTTAAGGATAGAGGAAATTGTTGTTTATAGGTATTTTCTGCTACTTTTAACTTACTAAAAACACTCCTTTCCTCCTCATTAGAATGCTTCAATAATGAGTCTTAGTTCACTCCATTCTGATTCGTCCATATATCACTAATACATTAACAATAGTGCTACTACAATGCCCTTTTTCCATTGTTTCAACAATATCTAGATATCGAGCTAGCCTTCCCAATGGGTAAAATAACATGAGCATACTTCTAGGAAACGATTTCAAACAACAACCTTTCTATGTATTTCAACCAGGTATAATTGGCAATCAATTCCTCTAAATAATCTCATTTTATATGACTAATTATTGAGCTAGAGAACTTCCCTCTAATCCTCATTCATGCTTCTAATCTCATATAGAAAAGGAAAGCAATCAATTGTAGGAAAGTGATCTCCATACAATGCAATATTCTCCATCATCTTCGAAGCAGAGGTCCAGGCTAATACTATGGTTAGAAATGATTAAGAGAGAAGAGATTGGCTTGGCCTATTTACTATTGCTAGGTGCTTGGTAGAGGAAAGAACAATGGCATTGGCAAGCTGGAAACTCATCAAGAAAATATTTTTAGCAATGACAACCATGCTTCTCTAATTGAATGGAAGCCTTCTCAGGACAAAGAATTTGTGACCCAAGTTATACCTCCTTCATTGTATGATTGATGTTTAATCCTTTTGTGCAAACATGCTCAACATATTGAGACAGTATAAGGAATTCTTGATTTATCCAAGAACATAACCTATAGTTCTTTATATACATCACATAAAATGACTCCTTGGACTTTAGGATTATTCATTATAGGGTCTTCAATACAAATGTGTGTTTCATGTTTCTCTCTTATACAAATGCAATAAGTACTGTGTGATGTTCAGTGAATGCTCTCATCCTAGATAACCTTTCTCTATTGACTGACACAATAATTTCCTGCCTTATAGATGGATGCAGATAAATTCAAATCATATCATTTAAAAGATGTTCATTCAAGTTAGTGAGCGATGCTTAACCATTTCTAAGGGGTGTGATGTAAAATTGTTGCAAGCAACATTCATGTTGAAAGTTTTTTATAATGCTTCTCTTGCATGTTATTATTATTTTTCTTTGGTTTGAAGTTTAAACTAACCTCTATAATCCATATCATGGCGATGCTTATATAAATCTTTATATTTATAAAAAAGTCCTTATTTATTGATGACTTTGATACAAGAGGCATCATGTACCATGCATATATACTCTACTTTTGAAACTAACATTCTTTCGTGGATACATGTTTTCATTTTTTTGTATTTACCTTACATATTTCCAAAGCACTTCTATGATACAACTTATCATGTATTTAGCAGTACCATTTGATTTCATTTTTTACCAGCTTTGGGACATGTCCACTTTTTTATCCTAAGCATTTTTTTGATATTTACATTACATATGTCCAAAGCACTCTAGAATATAGCATATAATGTATTTAGCAGTACCGACTTTAGGACATGTCCACTTTTTTCTCTCAAGCAATGAGTTCGATCCCCTTCAACAAACCTTCTAAAAGTCAAATAAATAATAACAACTTTGTGACATGGTCTCTAAAATGTGGATATACCCTAACAAGAATCAACCATAAGGCAAGCCAAAGCTGCATGGACTTCGAAATAAATTTAAAACATCAATTGAACAAACCAAAAGTTATGTAATCATAAGAATTTAAATATTGGCTAACAAGATATGGCGACCATGAAATGAATCCCCACTATACACTTGTTACACTCGGGTTAATCTTGTTGATTTCCGAAGTAAAACCTAAAATATTAAATATTTACACCTATCAACATAATAAAGAAACAATGTCATTACATACTCTATCAACGTAATAAAGAAACAATGTCGTTACATACTCATGAGTTAATTTGTCGTTACTTTTGTTTTATTTACACACTATTTTTTTTTCAATTCATGACAATTGAACTTATAATTTTTAAATAAATATGTTGTGTCTGAACAATATGAATTATAAATAAATATATTGTATCTAAACAATATGAATGGTGTATTTTTATTACATGTTAATTAATTAATAATTTGTCATCAATTTTATTTTTTTTCTTGCTATTTGTTTTAATGCATTATAAATGAGCGTATGCTTATGCGTAATAAAGAAACCAAGTCAAGAATTTGGTGTTTCCCTCCAAAGCAATTGCGGCTTCAAACTGCGGGCAAATATGAGGCACCAATGTGAGATGTGATCCCTGTTTAATCATAACACTTGAAATGTTCCACCATCCTGCTCAAAGGTTGTCGCTTCTCCACAATGGGTTTTCCAGATGTGAAGGGGAAACGAGATATTTTGTTAACCAAGAGTCTTCTGAATCCCAACATGTATTCTTTAATGATAATCAAAGTTCTAAGCCACAAACATGAGATGCAATCCCTGCCTAATCAAGGCACTTGAAACGTTCTACCACCTTTGTTCCAAGGACGTTGCTTCTCCATAATAGGTTTGACAGATGTGAAGGGAAAACTGACTCTTTTGCTGACCGAGAGTTTGATGTCCACATCATACACATTACAGTGGCTCTAGGTAGATGTGAATCTAGATTACGTTATTTGCTAAAAATGATTATAAATTGCCCATAATTAATTAAAATGCTCAAAACATTTGATGGAGGCATTCCTGCTTGAAAATCCCTTATAATGTTGTTATAAATTTAATTCAAACTTACCTCATTGTTGGATATGATGCTACAGTTCTGTCATTATGAAATTAGAGCTTCTGTACACTACCACAGGTTTCTCATGACTTTTAACATTTTTTTTCAAGCTCCAACCATATAGAATAATGCAAGGATGGATCTCAGGTTGTTTAACATTTTCTCCTAAGCTATGGTCCCTCCAAAACATGAATATAATGTTGAAACAGGGGCATGAACAGGTGCATTGGAGGCTAATGCTGTTACAGGAATAGGTTTGTTCTTCTTGAATTGGGGTCGAACCAGTCATTAAAAAGTAAGTAAGTCACTGATTGTAGTTTACAGAATTTGTTCAACTAGGATAGTGCCACTGGTCAAGCCAAGAGTAGATCCCAGGCACTAGGTGATAAACAAAAGTCTGTTGTGCCCATTATTAAAAAGCTTATTATTGAAGGTTAGGATATTTGAAACCGGATCTTTAGTGAGAATTTATCGTTAGAAGCTTCGAGTGAGAGAGAGGATTGGTCGTCCATGCAAGAAAGGTTCGGCGAACGAACTCGCAACAAATGTTTCCTTTTGCGATCTCCTCAGTTCATGTGTTAAATGAAAGCTACTCGGACACTCTTTAAATTCATTTCGTAGAGAATTACAACACACAGAAAGGTATTGTGGCAATCACAACTCAAGAAATATTAGAATCTTAAATCTTGTTTGAGTGCTCTTCAAGCAATTTTTTGCAGCTTTAAGTCGCATTGTATTGCATTGTGCAAAGAAGTTTTTCTTTAGGGTTGGGTTAAGGTTGGGTTTTTTTTGGAAATATTAATCACTCGTAGATCCGTACCTCACTCTCAACCGACTCTGTCAATGTCTGTATCAGTCAAGATCTTGTCGGTCAATTTGACAAGAGAGAAGAGTCCACGATTCGACAATGTAAACCAGTCAAATTTATTTTTGAAGCTAAGTTGTTAGGTAGATAGTTATTACAGTCTTTAATGGAGAGTCAATCAATTCACATAGAAGCAATTTTCAGGTTGCCTATAAATAGAAGAAGAAGATTGTAAATTAAGTTAGTCACTAGACACATTAGGCAGTGGAGGAACTCAGGGTGAGAAAGGAGAGAAAGAGAAGTTGAAGCTCAAGCTTCTGTGTATGTGTTTCAGTTGAAGAGCCAAAGCTCTATAAAAGGATCAGTCGGTGAGCCGAAAAGTTTGGATGCACAATTTTGTAATACCTTTGTTATTTCGACACAGTTATATATATGAAATAGTTTATGGTTGAATGCATGTTTATTTAGCTGCACAATATTTCCATATTTACGTATGTAAATGTCTTTTACAATTATGGTTGAGTGAAAGAACAAGAATCCTTCAATTTCTCACTCTGTGAAAGTTCCAGGTTTTATGGCACATTGGTCGATTCAAGTCTTCCTACATATTTGGGTATATGTTTTATAAGTTATGCTGGATTTGTTAATGTGTCCATTTTTACTTCATCTTACTCACAGGTGAAAAACATTTGTAATTTCTTAAGTCGTTTAGACTAAGAAACGTAGTCTGTATATTTCGACTAAAACCAGACCAAAGTAAGTGAACCGACAAGGTCGGTTGAGTAAGCCAACTTGAGAGGTCCAAGAGGTCACCTGACTTAAGAGGTCAAAGAGGTTAGTTGACTTAAGAGGTCGAAGAGGTCAGCCGACTTGAGAGGTCTAAGAGGTCAGCTGACTTAAGAGGTCCAAGGGAGAAGCCGACAAGTGGTCGAAGTAAAGTTATCGACAAGCTGTCAAATCAGTTGGTAGAACTGACTAGTAAGTCGAAGTAAATTAGTCGAGTTAAAAGACCGACCAAAATTTATAAACTTGTCTAGTCAGAAGTTAGACAAGTTTCACTTGACAAGTAAGAATAAGAAAAAGAGGTCGGTGTGAAAAATATTTAATTTTATTATTAACTGAGCGATAAACTCAAGTTTAGTTGGCTCGGTTTTGGCTAACTAATATCAGAGAAAGGCTTATATCAAAGCAAGGTTTAGGAAATTTTGGCTAATTAATTTCCTAAGGAAATTTAATTAAAAATTAAAAATGGCTTCCACTTTTGGTTCATTGCAAACTCCAATATTTACAGGAAAGAATTATGAATATTGGTCTTTAACAATGAAGGATTTATTCAGAGGTCAAGATGTCTGCAAGATAGTCCAGCATGGATATGCAAAACCAGCAAACATGACAGCATAATACAATCTCACAGAGGCTAAGAAAGATGTCTTGAGAGAACAGAGGAAGAAAGATGGAAAAGCTTTGTTTTACATACATCAAGCTACACATGAAAGCATACTCCAAAGAGTAGCAGCAAAAACTAATGCTAAGCAGGCATGGGATACATTGGAAACCACCTATCAAGGTTTGGATAAGGTAAGGACATCCAAGCTGCATATTCTGAGAAGAGATTTTGAATCTATGTCCATGAAAGATTCAGAGACTGTAGACACATTCTACACCAGAGTTGTTGGTTTGATAAACCAACTGAAATCTCATGGAGAAGCCATAGAAGACCAAAGAGTTGTTGAAAAATTTCTCAAAAGTCTTCCCCCAAGATTTGAAAACTTGGTTGTGACCTTGGAAGAACACAAAGACATGTCGACATTTACCATTGATGAGCTGCAAGATTCACTCATCAATCATGAACACAGACTCAACAGAACACAAACATCATTGGAAGGTGCATTCGTAGCACAGTCATCCATAATCTGTGGTAGAGGCAGGGGAAGAAACAACTTCAGAGGTAGAGGAAGAAGTTCTTCAAGAGGAGGACGAGGTAGAAGTCCTGCAAATGTCGGTTGTAGAGGAGATAATCAGAACCCAAGTCATCCAAGTGGCTAGAGGTTTGATAAATAAAAAATTCAATGTCATTGCTATAAGAAATTTGGTCATTATGCATATGAATGCAGGAAAAAACAATATGACCAAGGAAGGTAAAGCCCAAGTCAATCGACCAGCACCAACACTTCGACAAGTGCAATGTTAATGGCATCAACATCTCCACTTGAATGCAATGTTTTTCAAGAAAGTCCACATGACATATGGTACTTAGATTCAGGATGCAACAACCACATGATTGGTAATTTAAACTTGTTTTCCAGTCTAGACAATTCAGTTCAAACTGATGTTACACTTGGAAACAATGTCCAAGTTATTGTTTTAGGAAAATGCACTATTGATATTCTAACCAAACAGAGGGAGAGTAAGTATATCCCTGATGTCTATCATGTCAAAGGTCTAAAACATAATTTTTTAAGCATTGGACAACTGATACAAAAAGGATACAGAGTCTACATGGAAAATGATCACTGTGTGATCAAAGACAAGCGTCCAAGTGACCAGTTGATAGCAAAAGTGCCAATGACAAGAAATCGCTTGTTTCCATTAAGGATAGCTCCGGACATGAAAGGGAATACAAAGACAGGAACTGCATTCAAGGCAGAAAGTAAAGAAATAATTGAGCTCCTCGATAAGAAAGAAAAAGTCAGCGCTAATTTGCAAGCTGCATTTCAGACAGAAGTTCAGGATGAATCCTGGCTATGGCATTTTAGATTTGGACATCTGAATTTTGGTGGGCTGGAGCTACTGCACAAAAAGAATATGGTGAAAGGATTACCATTGATTAACATACCGGAGAGGGTTTGTGAAGGATGCATTTTTGGCAAGCAGCACAGAGAATCTTTTCTAGTCGGAAAGCCATATAAAGCACGTACACCTTTTGAAATTGTGCACTCTGATATTTGTGGTCCAATGCAAACATCATCCATTGGTGGCTGCAAGTATTTTCTAACTTTTATTGATGACTACTCAAGAAAAACATGGGTATATTTTTTGAAACATAAATCTGATGCATTTGGTTATTTTCAGCAGTTCAAGGCACTCGTGGAGAACCAGAGTGGACATTGCATCAAGATATTAAGGACTGACAGCGGAGGTGAATATGTTTCAAATAAATTTCTAATTTTTCGCAAGACCCATGGCATACAGAAGCAATTCACTGCATGGTATACACCTCAGCAAAATGGTATTGCTGAAAGAAAGAACAAAACCATCATGGAGATGGCACGCAGCATGTTGGCAGCCAAGCATTTTCCAAATGAATATTGGGGTGAAGCAGTCGCAACTTTTGTATACATTATGAACCGGTGTCCGAAAAAGAGTGTGAAGAACAAAGTTCCCCAATGAGCATGGACAAGTATGAATCATAATTTTTCTCATTTAAAATTTTTTGGTTGTGTTGCATATGCTCATGTTCCAGATGAGCTGAGAAGGAAGCTAGCCAAGAAGGGACAGAAATGTATCTTTGTTGGTTATTCTGAAGACACAAAAGCATACAAGTTGTATGATCTTGTCACAAGGAAGGTGATAATCAGTCGAGATGTTCAATTTGTCGAGAATAAATCATGGGATGGAACCATCGACATAAATGTCAAGATTGTGTCGAATGTTGACAATGATGATATGGAAGAGGAAGTGGTTCAAACACCACATGTAAGTCAACCGGTCGTAGCACCATCGACTCCCATGACACCACGACATGGTTCAGCACAAGAACCATCGACAGAAGTAGCAGCTCAAGCTACACCAAGAGGACAACAGACTCCATCAAGCATTTCGTCAAGGTCGACATCGACAGAACTGGTGAAGACAAGAAGTCTACGTGAGATATATAAAGCTGGTACACCAAATTCATTCTCTCTCTTTGCATTATTTTTTCCTATTTACGATCCACTAACATTTGAAGAAGCTGTTGAAGAAAAAGTATGGGCACAAGCCATGGATGAAGAAATAGAATGCATTGAGAAGAACCAGACATGAGAACTGGTTGATGTACCAAAAGACAAAGATGTAATCAATGTCAAATGGATTTATAAGACAAAGAAAGATGTTCAGTGAAAATGTGCAAAAGCACAAAGAAAGAATGGTAGCAAGAGAGTTCACACAGAAACCTGGCATAGAATTCAATGAAACGTTTGCACCTGTTGCATGCATGGATACAGTCAAAACAGTTTTGGCCATTGCTGCACAAAACAAATGGCATGTTCATCAAATGGAAGTCAAGTCGACATTCTTAAATGGCTATCTAGAAGAGAAAGTATATGTGGAACATCCACAAGGTTATGAAGTTCCAGGTCAAGAGCATAAAGTGTACAGGATGAAAAAGGCACTCTATGGTTTGAAACAAGCTCCTAGAGCTTGGTACAGTCGGATTGATTCCTATCTCACTGAAAATGAATTTCACAGAAGTGAAAGTGAACCGACATTGTACACCAAAGTGGATGAGCAAGGTAAGATGTTAATTGTCTACTTGTATACAGATGATTTAATATTTACTCGTGATTATGGCATAGCATATTTTAAAGCAGTCATGGAAAGTGAATTTGAAATGACTGATCTGGGGCTTATGAAGTTTTTTCTGGGCATTGAAGTTCAGCAGTCTGAAAGTGGTATATTTATATCACAATTTAAGTATGAAAGTGAAGTTTTAAAAAGGATTACCATGTCTAATTGCAAGACATCCCCAACACTAGTAATAGCAGGTTTAAAATTGAGCAAGGATGATGAAGGATCCATTGTCGATCCTACGCTATTCAAAAGGCTTGTTGGCATCCATATGTATTTGACAGTGAAAAGACCAGACATTATGTATGGAGTAAGTCTGATCTCAAGGTTCATGGAGTCACCAAAAGACTCACATTGACAAGCAGGTAAAAGAATTTTGAGGTATGTAAGTGGCGCAAAAGACCTTAGCATTATGTATTCAAACTCATAAAATTTTAAACTCATTGGTTACACTGACAGTGACAATGGAGGCAACATAGATGACAGGAAGAGCACATCTGGGTACACATTTCATTTTGGTACAGGTGTTGTTTCATGGGCTTCAAAGAAACAACCCATAGTAACTCTATCTTCAGCTGAAGCAGAGTATGTTGCAGCGACAAGTACTGTATGTCAAGTTGTCTGGATGAGGAGAGTGTTAAAAGACTTGTCACAGAACCATCAAGAACAGTCAACCATCTTCTGTGACAACAATTCAGCCATAGCATTATCAAAGAATCATGTGTTTCACAAGAGAACCAAGCACATGGACATAAGGTTTCATTTTATAAGAGAGTTGGTGAACAACAAAGAAATTTGTTTGGAATTTTGCAGGTTTGAAGATTAACTTGCAGACATCTTTACAAAACCATTGGCAAAGGATACTTTCCAGTATTTGCATAGTTATCTTGGAATGACAAGTTCTACACATTGAACTTTGTCATAAACAGAGCATGTCTAAGCTCTGAAACATTTTGTAAATTTTGTTTTAAAAAATCCCCATTTGCTCATAATTAAGGGGGAGTGTTGGAAATATTAATCACTCGCAGATCCATACCTGACTCTCAGCCGACTCCGTTAGAGTTTGTATCAATCAAGATCTTGTCGGTCAGTCTGACAAGAGGGAAGAGTCCACGATTCTGCAATGTAAACCAGTCAAATTTATTTTTGAAGCTAAGTTGTTAGGTAGATAGTTATTACACTCTTTAATGGAGAGTCAATCGATTCACATAGAAGCAATTTTCAGGTTATCTATAAATAGAGGAAGAAGAAGATTGTAAATTAAGTTAGTCACTAGACACATTAGATAGTGGAGGAACTTAGGGTGAGAAAGGAAAGAAAGAGAAGTTGAAGCTCAAGCTTCTGTGTATGTGATTCAGTCGAAGAGTCGAAGCTCAGTCGGCGAGCTGACAAGTTTGTAATACCTTTGTTATTTCAGCATAGTTATATATATGAAATTGTTTATGGTTGAATGCATGTTTATTTGGCTGCACAATATTTCCATATTTACCTGTATAAATGTCTTTTACAATTACGGTTGAGTGAAAGAACAAGAATCCTTAAATTTCTCACTCATTGAAAGTTCCATGTTTTACGGCACATTTGTCCACTTAAGTCTTCCTACATATTTGAGTATCTGTTTTATAAGTTATGCTGGATTTGTTGATGTGTCCATTTTTACTTCATCTTACTCACAGGTGAAAAACATTTGTAATTTCTAAGTCTTTTAGACTAAGAAACGTAGTCTTTATATTTCGACTAAAACCAGACCAAAGTAAGTGAATCGACAAGGTGGCTTGAGTAAGCCGACTTGAGAGGTCGAAGAGGTCAGTCGACTTAAGAGGTCAAAAGGATAAGCCGACAAGTGGTTGAAGTAAAGTTACCAACAAGATGTCAAATCAGTAGGTAAAACAGACAAGTAAGTCGAAGTAAATTAGTCGAGTCGACCAAAATTTATAAACTTGTCTAGTCGGGAGTTAGACAAGTTTCCACTGACAGGTAAGAAAAATAAAAAGAGGTCGGCGTGAAAAATATTTCATTTTATTATTAACTAAACGGTGAACTTAAGTTTAGTCGGCTCGGTTTTGGCTAACATTTTTCTATTTCAAGATTGTTTTCTCTAGAAAGATTTTGGTAATGGTGATTCTGAAAATGGTAGCAGCGGGCAAAGGGTAGTGGATGGAAATCGCTCCTTCACGGATGGAATGCGTGGTGAAACGGTCGCCTTCCGGGAAAAAGCTTCTCACAATCATAAAGGGGCAGAGTCTGAGCGATGGCGAGCTCATGGATGGCCTACACCCTGCATTTCCTGCGATCTCTGACTTCCAAGAGAATGGCGATAATGGAACATTTGTGTCGGCAGAATGTTGAAGTTTTTTTGTACATCTGAGAAAATCTTGTTGGGGTTTTACAAATGAGAGACTTGTGAATGCTTCTGTAATCCATCTCTTACGATCATATGCTTCTGTAATTACCTGATTTTGTATTATATTTACTATTCCTAAAATTCATAAATTTACAAATATTTTTTCAGGTTTGCCTACGGTTCATTTCGATTTATCAATAACAATTTTTCAATGAATTTGTTTTGAAATGTGAGCCTCTGATCAAGAGATGTATTTAGTAGAATGGGAAAATAGGAAATGCATCTCTACGTCACAAAAAGAAAAGATGAGAAGTTGGTTAGATGATTTTGATTTATGAATCAAAGAGGCAAATGTTTTAGGAAAAGTCTAAAAGCATTGACATTTTTGTAGTTTAAATCGTGATTTGAAGTATATAGATGAAATCAGTGCCCTCAAAAAGCCTCTCTTTGAGGTTCAATCATCTCGCGCTGGAAAAATGGGTCAAAATTGTCATGCATTTAGGCTATTGAGAGGTTCTTTTGGGCATAAAACGTGTGTTCTTCTTGCTGGTATTTCTTGTTGCAGATTCATCTGTTTGGTAGTATGAAGTAGTATGAAGGGTGTGATTTCCTTGGGGAGGGTACCCAAGGATTTATATATATATGAAGACATCTAGATAAGAAAAGTATTTTCTTCCATCGAGAAATTGATGGTCACTATTTTATAATTTCATAATTTATTGATATCAAAGGCATAATTTATTGATATCAAAGGTTTATATGGTATTGATACAATGTTGATGAAGAAGGTTACTTAGTAGATGCCAATAATCTAATATATTGACACATCTCAAAATTTATGATAAAGTTTGAGAAGCTTTACATAAGAGTTAGTAGAAGCGTAAGGACACCACATAGATCATCAATTCCTTGTAGAAGACCAAATTTGAGTTTATCTTTAGAAAGATCTTTACAAAGAGGGAGAAAAACTCAATAGGATCATATATGACCCATGCACACCATCATTTGATAAGTGTTGGGAGAACATGTGTAAGTTAGATCTATCAACGTATATGGTAATTCATTATAACACCCTAAAGCTTTATCATATAGACTATATAGCCAAAAAACATGGTGGCATTAATATTCAGTACACTACTTAGTGTAGTGTAGTGACTTTGTCATACACTTCATTAATGTAATTAAGCAATTCAATAGAATACCGTAGACAATACTAACACCAATGATATATTGTATTCTATAACTCCATTATTTATTATATTATACTTGCATTGATGAGATAGAAAGTGTTATGTTCTCCGATGAATTAGTCTGAAGAGAGACACTCTACAACTTAGTATGACATAGATGTTGTAATATAATGTAAAGTGGGTAAGGTTGACACATGTAGGCTAAAAATATATATATATAAAATCAACTTAGAAGTAAAAGGGAATGTTTCTTGTCTTTGTTCTCCAAACCTTCTTGCTACTAGCACAAAGCTTTTAATGATATATATGTACTAATGTACTCACTTAATGATATATATGTACTAATGTACTCACTTATAAGGTTTAGTTTCAAACCTTCAACCTCGAAATTAAGATATATCTAAAAAAATAATCAACTATATAAACTCTAGATTTATCAAACATTAAAAAAGATCAAATCATTTGACATCGTGTGGTCATCATAACAAAATACAAACTCGTCTAAATTAAAATCAAACATTAAAAAAAATCAAATAAAGAATTGATCCATATATCATGGCAAACTACAAAGCAGTATATATCCAAATCATTTCACATCGTGTGGTCATAACAAAATACAAACTAGTCTAAATTGAAATCAAACATTAAAAAAAAATCAAATAAAGAATTGATCCATATATCATGGAAAACTACAAAGCAATATATATCCATGTCCAGTGTAGATTTATGAAAAGCATAAAATATAAAATACTTGATAAATCTATGCATTTAAGGATTTAATATTATGCTTTATTATTATAAAATATATAGTGTTTAAATGTTCAAAGCTTCACAAGGCTTTAGTATTTTTTGTTTGGATTACTTAATAAACTGGATCTATTATTTTTATTATTATTATGGTTATTATATATCTTAATTACTACTGTTTTGTGATTTGAAATCGGATATTACAGATAAATTGAAATCCGGATCTTTTTGGTGGATACATTTTTTCAGTCGAAAAAATCATTCCTTGGTATTTAATGAATCAAAGGAACCTTTTACATCTTCAAGATATACAGATTGCCATCAGGGACAGTACAACAAATTAGTAAAATAAATCTTATCCAAACAAACTTAAGACACACATAGATACAAAATAGATACCCGCAGTAATTACAGAGTAGCTCAAAGCACTTGGGGATCACTACCATAAGATCCCTCTCATAGGAAGGCTGTCTGATACAGTCATCTATGTCCCTAGAGAAAATAATAGGAGCCCGGAAATTTGATCCAAGGAGGGAGAGAGACTCATGTATCCTGTAGTAGCTTGCTCAACAATACCCGATAGTATCTCAATGAATCAGGTGAGATCAACTGTAATAGAATGGGCATATTCTAAAATAGCTGTGATGAGTTAACCCCAATAATCTCGTTCCCAAAAGATTCAGTAAGTAAGAGATGGCCCGGCACCAAGTGCAGTCCCTCCTTTGATAAAATGTCTGCCCTCCTGTTATGTTACCTATAAACATGACTGAGATCCACCCACATAAAAGAGGACATGAGAATTCTAGTGTTGAAGCACCAGGCCTCAAGATTCACCATATCCAGGGTAGATTCCTTTTTAGCCCAGTTTATAATCACAGAGGAGTCGCCAAATATATGTAGGTAAGGTAACCCAATATCCTTGGCGACCCGTAGTGATGCCCAAAGTGCTAAGAGCTCAACTCTAGTATTGGTACAACTGCCACATCCGAGCTTGAAGGCAAGAATGTGATGTTCATTCAGCCAAAGACAGATACCCGCTCCACCCAAATTATTTGCAGCGGCACCATAAAAAAGGATCATAGGATACACAGAAGTAGGAGACTTCCCAATGTTCCTAATTCTAGGCTTGTGAATTAGAGGAGGCTTAAAGGTCATAACCATGGGGTCTTCACTTAGTGAAACTATGCCATAGCACATTCGTTCGTGGCATATGAAACAATACCCCTATTTTCAAAAAATATTGGAAAATACCTCCCAAAATCATTTTTTTTAAACCCATCCCAATATGCCTTGCCGATTTTAAAAAACCCCTATTTTCCCTATATATTGCATGTATCCATTTTTTCATTTACATTTTTTATACCCCTTTATATTTCTACCTAAGGAAAAAAACCTGAACACATCCTTCCTGCCCTTGAACTTATTGACAAACTGCATAAGCCTAAATTAAGTAGAGACTCACATAGTACACTTACTTGTTGAGCTAGGCATAAGAGCACGATTTCCCTTGGCTTCAAGTAACAGAAGCTTTGCTACCTGACCAAAGGCCATTCCACAGTTCAGTGTGTAAACCTTGGGCTTCACATACTGCATACAGGATATTTATAGGAATATACATTTTCTGTGATTTTCAAGATA
>LPNX011110729.1:0-77868 GCA_001517045.1 Pseudotsuga menziesii
TGATGATGGCTTGTGTCCCCTCCTCTAGCTCGATGATGTGCTCAAAGCCCCGGTCTGGTGGTCTGCCTGATGGAAGGTCCCGAAAAACCTTTTCGTGTTTCTGTAGAAAGGCTTGAATGTCACTGGGGTGTTGTGAGCTGGTCTCTGGGGGTTTCCTGAAGGTGACAAAACATTCTGCAGCCCATTCTATATCATCCTGTCGAAGCATTGTCTCCATTCTCTGTGACGAGACCGGTTTTGGGGGATAAGTGTTCATGCCCCTCAAAACTACCCGTTTGCCATCTGGCCCCTGAAACTCCATCTCCATTGCCCTGTAATCTGTAGTGTATTTTCCTATAGAGTAAAGCCACTGAACACCCAATACCACATGAGTATCCGCTACATCCACTACATAGAAAGAGTCTGTCATCTGATAGTTACCCAAGGCAACATTCAGTTTTGGGATCCAGTAGTTGCACTCCATGCTGGAGTTCCCGGCTACTGCTACAGTGAATCCCTCGAACTTCTCGATCTGAATACCTCATTTGGCTACCCAAGCGGAGTCAATGAAATTGTGGGTGGTTCCCCCATCAATCAGAACTCCTACTCTGTGACCCTGCACTACTCCCCTGACCCTGAGAGTATGGAATCTCGGTACTCCAGACAGTGTAGCAATGACTCCCTCTGGTGTATCACCCTGGTGTGATTCCTCTTCTGTGGCCTCCTGCTCATCGTCGTCCTCGTCACTGTCTGAATACACCTCAATGTAATGTGCCTTCGCCTTCCCGGCGCATCTGTGTCTGGGTACCCATGGTTCCTGGCAAGTGAAGCTTAGCTTTTTCCTTCTCAAATCTTTCCTGGTGTCCTCATCTAACCAGGTTTTCTTGGGCACATCCTGCTGGAAAGGTTTCCTGTCCTTGTCCCTAACAGGAAAATTGGTTTTTATAGGGAATTTGTTTTTGGGAACTGAATCCTGAAGATCCCTTGCCCTGCTAATAGCATCCTGCAGAGTGAGGGGTTTGTAGGCTTTCACCCATCCCCGTAGTGGCTCTATGAGGGCCTCAGTGAATAACATAGTCAGTCAAAGTTTGGGATGGTTAACCTACCCAAGGTTTTCTGCAGCTCATAGTTGTGATTGAAACCCTTGTTGAAATTCCTGGGTCTGTTCCTGCTCTTCATGTTGCAGAAGTCAGAGAAAGACATAGCAGCATGAAACTCATCTCCTAAGTCTGTGTACTCTTGCAAATAAGCCCCATAAGGCTCGCTGGGCTCTACCTGCATGACCGGGCCCCCTACTGTATTTGCCAAGAAGTGAGGCATGGCAGGCCTGACAGTAGGTCTGCTGTATATGTGGGGAGTGTTCTGGATGTTGGTGTACGCCATCTTTCCACTGCCGCTGGAAGATCCTCGCTCTACCGGTGAAGGGGGGGTACTGCTGATACCTGGTTCCGGTTTCGCTGACAGTCTACTGATTGCATTGAGGACTTCTTTTTGTCCTTTCGCTAAGTCTTGCAATGCAGAGACCAAGTTGCGAAAGTCCATCCGATCCTCCTCATCTCCCGTTCCTTTTCCCCTATCCGCATGAATACCTGTCTGTTCCATGTCGGAATTGGTATCCTCAAGCTGGATATCTTCAAAGTCTCCTGTGTACCTACTCTTCCTCCTCCTATAGGTTACAAAAGGATCCCCTTCTGTATTCATCTACTTTTCATCTCTTAAGCCCACAGCTGGCCAAGAAAATAGCTCTGATACCACTGAAATATCCCAAATCCCGATATTTTCTATTTCTAAACAATTATGCGGATACGACTGGGCTTACAAACTGCCAGGCAAAAATCCCTATTTTATAGGAAAAATTAGGGTTAGGGTTTGTGAGATAGAATACACACTTACCACTGATAACTGGCGGAACTGCTGCAGATAAAGTCTGCAAGTACTGAGATCTAGAACGGAGAGGAACTGATCTCTCGCGTCTCCAGTGAATGCTCCAGCAATAAGACGCCCAAGCAGAGAAAAAGGTGACGCCCTCAAGGAAGGAGGTGCCCGATGGATCTGCCGATTTGTAGGGCTGATAGCCTTGTTGTGCCGGAGAGATTGGCTGGAATATACTGCAGTTCTGAACCCTCTAAGTGTGATAGCGTCTTGGTTCTCTGAGGCAGCTGCTCACGTCCTTGGTGGTCTGGAAATGCTGATAACTCCTTCGGATGAGCTCAGATGGAGCTGATAGTCACTGGGTACCGGAGTATGAAGCTGTTGGTGAGAATGATGCCTGAGTTTTGGAAGGAAACTGAGATCTGAAAGCCCAATAGCTGATTAGGGATTTCTGGTGGAAAACCCCCTTCTTACGGCTACACCATGCCTCTGCACAAATCTATACCCTGTGCGATATATCTGATGAATGAAATGAAGAACAACTGGTGAACCAGTATGGCTTACCCGAAATAAGACTAGGACAGATGTTTCACTGCCGAAATCCTGTTAGCTGAAGACTCCGTCTCCAACCCCAACTGCTGTGCTGCTATCCAAGTGCTCCCAAAATGATCAATAATCATAAGTGAGGTCTCCTCTTGCTTTACCTTCTATTTATGAAGTCCAACTGCGCAAAACCTAATCTTTGACCTAATTAGGTCACTTTATCTTCTAATTTGCCGTTGACTTGCATGCATGCGGCTGGAGACCTAAAAAGAGCATGGTTATGCCTGGAGCATGGTCATGCATGAAGATGGCCTTTGGCCCAGGTGGCCCTTCTTGACCAAGTGAGGATGCTGTAGATCTTCTCTGGATGGCATCAGTCCTGATCTGATTCCCTAGCTATCAGTAACCGCTCGAACCCACAGGAATCACATAGGTTAGCGGTATGGGCCTCAGGGCCTAAAAGGAAGAGGACATTACACAATAACTAATAGCTCATGAACCTTGTTATGATCATCATCTATATATATAACTAATTATCTAACAAAAATATAAAATCATTGTTGGCTTGAATTTTTGCCCAAAATTACTGGTTAAATTGAGCAACACACTGTAGTTAAAATGACCTAAAGAGGCCGCAATAAGACTTTGACCTTGTTGCCGCCTAATTAGCATCTCGGGTCACGTGGCATAAATCTTCAGGCCACTAGGTGTGACCCTGGGGGAAAGCAAGAGTCAAGTGTTGTCACTTGATCTTGACTCCTCCGTCTAGGCTTACTCCTAGCGAAGCAAAGGGGGGTGGTTCCTATTAAAATAATCTGAGATGAGTAGACATTCTTTGAATGGAGACACCTGGTCAGTTACCAAGAAGAGGAACTAGTTTGAGCACTGGGGGAACTCAGTCTAGAACTAAGTGGCCATTCTTTGAATGGAGGTACCTAATGAACTAGTCCAGGACTGGGGGACTCAGCCTAGAGCTGAGAGCCATTCTACGGGAGAATGGAGGCGCTTGGTCAGTTACCAGGACATCACTATAAGTCCTAGACTAGGTCTGGGCATGTGAGGCATTCCTACCCTCGATCTGTGGGCTTTGTGACCTTGTCCAAGGATTAGCTACCCTTGGTTAAGACACCTAGTACCCGATCTTGGTGGCACAAGGAGTGTGAGATAAAAGCATTAGTAATTCTCCCTATCTATGATGATGTACTTTGAGTGGGTATGAAGGACCCCTATGACCACTTGTTTTGACCACAGGGCACTTGAAGAAGGCTAAAAGGTAAAAGTAAAAGATAGATAAGGACCCCTGGACCAGGAAGGAGTCAAAGTGAAAATGTAAAAAGACCTTTAGTACCACTAAAGCTAAAAGTAAAAAAAAAGTAAAAGAATAAAATTATATTATTTTATTCTTTTGTGTTTTGGTCCACTTCGAAGTGACTCAAAGCCTATAAAAGAAAGTCACTTTCATTTCATTTGATACACAACTACAACATCAACTTTGAACTACTCCTAGATGATTTTCGTTGGAAGTAAGAGAAGTTTTCTACCCTCACATGGAGGCTTGATCTAGCTAGGGTATCTTGAGACTTGATCATCTTGTTATAGCCAAACCTTAAAACAGTTAGGGCATCTTCATCCCTTTGCTACAGCCAAACCCTAAGCTAGGGTATCATTCATTTCTCATCACAGTGAGTAACAACAACAATCTCCTCCCATCCACGGTCGATAGAAGGAGAAGAACTAGGGCATCACCCTAGGGCTCTCTCCACTTCACGGGCTACTGCTCTTTCTTCACGAGCAACCCTCTTTCAGTCTCAGGAAGCACTAACAAGCTACCATCACTTGCCAACAACAGATAGAACTTCACGAGCAACTCCAACAGCAAGCTCGGGTAGCCCTATACCTGTCATAGGAATTTTGGGCAGGCAAAGAATATTCTCGGGCAAGCTCAGGAAGATCCAGGCAGAGCCCAAGCAAGAAGATCTGATCTCGGGCAGGCAGACAAAGGGCTCAGGCAGTTGCATACAGTTTTAGGTAGGCATAATAGATTCACGGGCAGCAGTACGGAATTTGGGTAGCTGGAAAACAGTACACGGGCAATCAAGAATTTGATCTGGGCAGCTGGACAGAAATTTCGGGTAGTCTGGGCAGCCTACAACAAGCTTCGGGTAGTCCTCTGTTGACTTCGGGCAGCAGAAAGGAATCTGGGCATGAAGCCCTAATCCAGTATTTCTTGTAAAATTTGTCTTGTTGACAAATTGTTGGTCATTAGTCCTAGGGTTTGGAATTGGTCAAGCCTGCTAGGGTTTGAGAATTATTGAAGAACATTCATCTTAGAATTCTGAGATTGAAAAACTCAATCATCTCATTTAAGGGATGAATTACTAATGCTTTTGGGGTTATTTTCTTTTAAAGGTTTCCCTGTGAAAAACATCTTGTGTTCATGTGTGTGATGTTTTGATTTTTCTATTGCACTTGTCTTGTTATCTATCTTACAGTATGCAAAATTAAAGAATATATGCAAATGCTAAAATTCAACATGGTATCAGAGCTTTGCATGTGAAGACCCCAGTAAGAGGCAGATTACTGTTGTCTTTATAGACCTTGGGACACTTTGCAGACTTAGATAATTGACTTGTGAAGCAGAGATGGCCACAAGCCCTTTTAGACTGGAAGAGAAGCTTGCAGGTTTAGAAAATTGCAACTCTTGGAAAGCTAGGATCACAGCCATCCTGGAGGAAAATGACTTGGATGACTTGGTTTTCAACACCATAGAAGAACCAACATCTAATGCTTGCAGAATTGCTTTCAAAAAGAAGCAAGCAAAGGCTAGAAGGATCATCTATGACTCAGCCAAGGAAACCTTGATGCCCACCATCACACCATTAAAGACTGCCAAAGAATGCTTTGACACCTTAACGAATCTTTATGAAAAGAAGGCTCCTAGTCAAAAGAGAGTTTTGAAGAAAAGGCTTCAAACACTGAAGATGAACAAGGATGAAGGAGTTGGACCATTCTTCACAAAGATTGCATAGGTAAGTGACCAACTTACTGCTATTGGTATTACTGTGGATGATGATGACCTTGTATAGACTGTATTCGATGGTCTCCCAAACTATTGGGAAACTTTTCTGCATCAGTAAGCAGACGTGAAAATCAACCAAACTTTGATAGACTTTGGCATGATTGCTTGGAAGAAGAAGGAAGAGTTCAAAGCAAGGCAACTGACACTAAGGAAGGAAAGCTTGCTCTTACAACTAAGACAAGAAAGTTCAAGAAGCCCTCCCCTCAGAGAAAGAAGGGAAAGAAACCACAAGGTAAACACATTGATGTTTCAAAATTGGAATGTTATAATTGTCATAAGATTGGGCACTTTGATAAGAATTGTAGGTAGCCCAAGAGGAAGTTCAAAAGGAGATTCCAAGCTTTTGCTGCAGAAGAAGAAGAAGAACCCAAGAAGAAGAAAAATACCAAGGCCACCAAAGAAGATGAAGAAGAACCCATGTCTTCATCCTCCTTGAGTGGGTGCTTGTATTATGTCTTGTTCATAGATGATCATTCTCGGAAGTCATGGATTTACTTCCTCAAAGCCAAAAGTGAAACTTTTGACAAGTTCAAAGAGTTCAAAGCTCTGATTGAAAATCAGTCGGGCAAACACATTTGTATTCTAAGGTCAGATAATGGAGGCGAGTATGAGTCTAATGAGTTTGATGATTTTTGTGGAGAAGTAGGAATCAAGAAAGAGCTGACCATGCCTTACAACCCTCAACAGAATGGGGTTGCAGAAAGGAAGAACAAACCAATCTTTGAAGCTGCTAAAGCCATGTTGACTGACCTTGATCTTCCTATGTCTTTGTGGGATGAAGCTGCATGTATTGCTGTGTACATCCAAAACAAAAGCCCTCATGTTATGTTGGGGGAAAAGACTCCAAAAGAAGTCTTCACCAGCAAGAAACCTGCAGTTGGCCACATGAGGATCTTTGGCACTCCGGTATATATTCATGCACCAAAATAAAAGAGGGCTAAGCTAGAGTCTTCTAGAAAGAAAGGCATATTTGTTGGTTACAGTGACAGCTCGAAGGCCTACCGCATCTATGTTCCTTGGCAGAGGTACATTGAGGTCAGTAGAGACATGATTTTCCATGAGGAAGCCGTGTTTTGTCAAACACGAGAGCTTTCAAAGGAAGATGAAGGACCTCCTTCTGAGATCCCAGATTCAAAAGTTCAGAGGGAGGAAGATGAATTTGAGAATCAAATTCTGGATGTACCTGAGGAACCTGAAAGTCCACTAGAAGATCTGCTTGAAGTCCCTCCTTCCAAAAGGAGACATGCCTGGTATCGAGAAATGGTACAAGAAGATGAGAAGCATAAAGCTCCTCCCAGGACTTTCAGAGAAAGCATAAGGCCTCATAAGTACTCAGGTCTTATGAGCCAGCTCATCAGTGCTAAACCTTCCGCCTACAAAATAGCAACAAGTCAACATGTATGGATTGATGCTATGATTGAAGAGTATAGTTCAATCATGAAAAATGGCGTGGGTAGTTGTTCCCAGATCTACAGGAAAGTCACTAGTAACATCAAGATGGCTCTACAAAATCAAGCATGCTGTTGATGGTAGCATAGAGAAGCGCAAAGCTAGATTTGTATCTCGTGGCTTTACCCAAAAAGAGGGCATAGACTATTATGAGCCTTTTGCTCATGTCGCCAGGTATACTACTATAGAACCATCATTTCTCTTGCTGCAATGTTTGGATGGAAGTTACATCAGATAGATTTAAAAACAACCTTCCTCAATGGCAAGGTTGATGATGAAGTCTACATTGAGCAACCTGAAGGCTTTGTGACTCATGGGGACAAGTCCCATGTGTGTAAACTGAAGAAAGCCTTGTATGGGCTCCAACAAGCTCCAAGAGTCTGGTATGCGAGGATGGATGGATATCTTCACAGCTTGGGGTTTTCCAAAAGTACTGTTGAATCCAATCTATACTTTAAGGTTGTTCATAATCATATCTTGATCCTTGTCCTATATGTGGATGACTTGTTCCTTATAGGTGAGGAAAAACTGATAGAACAGTGTAAGAGGGAGCTCACCTCTGAATTTGAAATGAAGGATCTTGGTCTAATGCATTATTTTCTTGGCGTAGAGGTCTGGAAAAACCCCGACGAGATCTTCCTAACACAAGGGAAGTATGCAGTGGACATCTTGAGGAGATTTGGGATGCAGGATTGCAAGTCCATGGGCGTGCCCATGACTACCAACTTGAAGAAGTTGCGAGACTCAGCCACCAGTTCACAAGATGTGGACTCTACTCTGTTTCGACAGCTCATTGGATCTCTGATGTATCTAGTACACACGAGACCAGATATCTGTTTCACAGTGAATGCTCTGAGTCAGTTCATGTCCGATCTGAAGCACATACACTGGGTAGTTGCGAAACATGTAGTCAGATATGTGCGAGGTATTATCACTTATGGGCTCAGGTATACTTCTAGTAGTGGAGTATTGTTAGCAGGATATGTTGACTCAGATTGGGCTGGCACTATAGTAGACCGAAAAAGTACTTCAGGTTACTGCTTCATTATGGGATCTGCAATGATCTCTTGGTCCAATAGGAAACGGGGTTCCATAGCACCAAGTACAGTTGAAGCTGAGTATATTGTTGCAAGTGATGCCTGCAAGGAAGCAGTTTAGCTTAGAAAACTACTATCTGATCTGTTTGGTGGAAAGCTTGACTCAATGATTATTCATTGCGATAATCAAAGTTGCATTAAGCTTTCATAAAATCCAGTGTTACATGATAGATCAAAACACGTTGAAATGAACTATCATTTCATCAGAGACCTAGTACAGAGAGGCACTCTTAAGTTGCACCACATCCGTACAGACGAACAGATTGCAGATATTCTGACCAAGCCTCTAACAACAACGAAGTTTGTCTACTTTCTTGACAAGCTTGGCATGGCAGAGAATACCTTTCTCGTTGAGAGGGAGTGTTCATTTTTCCTAAGCAGCATCGAGAGCCATTCTCTTGGAGAATGGGGACATCTGGTTAAGGACCAGAATGTGGAACCAGTCCAACACTGGGGGAACTTATCCTTGAGCTGAGTAGACATTCTTTTGAATGGGGACATCTGGTCAAGGACCAGGATGTGGAACCAGTCTAGCACTGGGAGAACTCAGCCTTGAGCTGAGTAGCCATTCTTTGAATGGAGACATTTGGTCAAGGACCAGGATGTGGAACTAGTCTAGCACTGGGGGACCTCAGCCTTGAGTTGAGTAGCCATTCTTTGAATGGAAGCACCTGGTCAGTTACCAGGAAGAGGAATCAGTCTGAGCACTGGGGGAACTCAATCGAGAATTGAGTGGCCATTCTTTGAATGGAGGTACCCAATGAACCAGTCCAAGACTGGGGGACTCGACCTAGAGCTCAGAGCCATTCTCTGGGAGAATGGAGGTTCCTGGTTAGTTACCAGGACATCACTGTAAGTCCTAGACCAGGCCTAGATATGTGAGGCATTCCTACCCTTGACCTGTGGACTTTGTGACCTCCAAGGATTAGCTACCCTTGGTTAAGAAACCTAGTACCTGATCTTGGCAGCGCAAGGAGTGTGAGATAAAAGCATTAGGAATTCTCCCTATTTATGATGATGTACTTTGAGTGGGTATGAAGGACCTCTATGACCACTTGTTTTTACCACAGGGCACTTGAAGAATCCTAAAAGGTAAAAGTAAAAAATACATAAAGACTCTTGGACCACTAAGGAGTCAAAGTGAAAATGCAAAAAGACCTTTAGTACCACTAAAGGTAAAAGTAAAAAAAATGTAAAAGAATAAAGTTATATTATTTTATTCTTTTCTGATTTGGTCAACTTCCAAGTGACTCAAAGCCTATAAAAGAAAGTCACTTTCATTTAATTTGATACACAACTACAACATCAACTTTGAACTGCTCCTAGAGGATTTTCGCTGGAAGTAAGAGAAGTTTTCTACACTAGCATGGAGGCTTGATCTAGCTAGGGTATCTTCATCATCTTGTTATAGCCAAACCCTAAAACAGTTAGGGCAACTTCATCCCTCTGCTACAGCCAAACACTAAGCTAGGGTATCATTCGTTTCTCATCACAGTGAGTAACAATAACAATCTCCTCCCATCCACGATCGACAGAAGGAGTATAACTAGGGCATGACCCTAGGGCTCTCTCCACTTCATGAGCTACTGCTCTTTCTTATTGGGCAACCCTCTTTCAGTCTCGGGAAGCACTAATGGTCTGCCATCACTTGCCAATAGTAGATAGAACTTCACGGGCAGCTCCAACAGGAGCTCGGGCAGGCTCGGGCTGCCCTATACATGTCATAGGAATTTTGGGTAGGCATAAAATCTTCCCGGGTAGGCTCAAGAAGATCCTAGCAGAGCCCAAGCTAGAAGATCTGATCTCGGGCAGGCAGACAAAGGGCTCGGGTAGCTGCAGAAAGTTCTGGGCAAGAAGAATAGATTCACGGGCAGCAGTACGAAATTTGGGCAGCTGGAAAACAGTTCATAGGCAGCTCTAGAATTTGATATGGGAAACTAGACAGAAGTTTCGAGTAGTCTAGGCAGCCTACAACAAGCTTTGGGCAGTCCTCTGTTGACTTCAGGAAGCAAAAAGAAATCTGGGCATGAAGCTCTAATCCAATATTTCTTGTAAAATTTGTCTTGTTGACAAATTGTTGGTCCTTTGTGCTAGGGTTTGGAATTGGTCAAGCCTGCTAGGGTTTGAGAATTATTGAAGAACATTCATCTTAGAATTCTAAGATTGAAAGACTGAATCATCTCATTTAAGGGATGAATTACTAATGCATTTGGGGTTTTTGTCCTTTAAAGGTCTCCCCGTGAAAAACATCTTGTGTTGATGTGTGTGATGTTTTGATTTATCTACTGCACTTGTTTTGCTATCTATCTTACAGTCTGCAAAATTAAAGAATATACGCAAATGCTAAAATTCAACATATATCTCAAAAGGGTTGGAGAGCAAGAGAAACAAGCAAGATCTCTTACAAAATCCAATAAGGAACTTGTAATAGCCTTGACACTTGCACAACACTTGTCAAATCACATAGTAGAAGTCTAATGTTGAAAAGACAAAGAGAGCATATTCATAAACAAATAAGCATACAAATCCCAAATTCTTAAACATAGATCTTCTAAATGAACAATGAAGCAACACTATCCACTCCTGTCGATTAGTACTAATCTTTCTTGAGGCCATATATTGACAAGAAAAGAAGCAAATGCAAAAAAAAACTCCTTCAGTTACCTCAATGCACACATGAAACAATACTAATCCAGCTGGAAAGAAGACACCACATTTACCTCCAAAGCCTTATTTCATTAGCAAAATACTCAGAAGATGATTACAATTGGAGCAAAGGTTTCATACGTCGTCCTCAAATGAGGAGAAGTGCCTCGCTTAAATAGCCAAGAGAGCCCAATGAAACAATGCTAAGAGAGATTTGCCACCAAACAAACTCGCCATCAATCAAGTGTCCCTTTAAATGTGGTTTGATTCTCTTGAAACCGTCCTCATGTGAACTGCCACCAATACAAAGATAACTCGCCTCCATCATGAAAACAATTGCCAACGTATCAAGCAATCGTATGGCCCATGCCATACCACAAGGAGAAAAGGGTGTGTGATCATGAGTGATGTCATCACCAATATTTTAAATTGGGACTCACTTTGAAACACCATCACTTAAAATGCATTCACCTTTAAACTTAGACATGTCACGTTTTGCTTGGCTTGCCATATCACCCAATCGCATGAGATGGTGGGATGAAAGTGAGCGTACTCCTCATATGATGTCATCGCCACCCTTTGAAACTTTACAAAACCAATTTTACGAACTTCAACTTAGGACGCCTTTAATTTTAGCCTAAGTTACTTCATCATAAAATTTAAAAATACAATAACCACCTTTTTTGACTTTCGAAACATGTCCCCACATGTTTTTTCACTTAGTCAATTTATTGCATTTTTAGCATTTTTTGACTCTTTTGTCGCCTCTTTAAGAAAAAATGCTTTACGGGATGATTTAGCCACCCGAAACATATGAAAAGTGGGTCTTGGGGTAAAGAGGATGTTTTGAGTGTGAAAAGGAGCATCTAGACACCAAATTCCGCCTCCGGATCAAGCTTTTATGCCTTTTACAATTTTTTTAATTAAACCATTAAAAAATGGCCTAATTTTGCAAGAAAACAGATTTTTCTCTGAATTAAAAAAAACTTAGGGGGACCTAGCACATGTCCATACGACTCAATATTAATGCCTAGCATGCTCATATACACTGACACATGAGTTGTAATAACCTTCTAAGGCCTAACCACCAAGACAACCATTCCAGCGTTGGAGGAGCAATGAAAAACTTGAAAATTATATATCGCTTATTCAACATTGCATAATTGACAAGGGAAAAACACCTTGGAATGATCGGATTGATGTTTAAGTCCTAGAAATCCCAACCCTTTACAAATTCATCATGCTAGCACACTTTATTACAACTCCCCCAAGGGGCTATGAACATGTTGGTACAAAAAAGTAAAAAAGGCCTAGAAGGCTTGATGAACTTTTGAACTCTGAACATGAACAAGTAACCTTGTTCAAACTTCGCCGCCTCACTTGAAGTCCAACTATGTATGACTTAGCTAGCAATAGGTTTGAACATTTAAAAAAAAATAATAAAAAAAGGGCTTAGGATGGCCTGAATGAACTGCTGAACTCGGAATTTGAACTAGTAATTGTTCATCCTCGGCAACTCACTTGAAAGTCCAACTGAGTGCAACTCAGGCGGTAATAGACCTAATAAGTAACTTAGGGTATAAAACACAGTGTTGCAAAACTTGGACTTGGGAAACACTCATTGGGGGTCATCAACCGAGGAAATTGGAAAACTTGAGAAAAACTTAACAAAAACAGGACAAAACTTGACAGGAAGTTCAAAACTGAAAAACTTGTGAGAAATTGGAGAGTTTTGTCACACAGAAAAAAGTCAATTATTAAAAGATATGTTATAATGTCGAGGAATATTGTAAAAAGGATTGTCATATAGTGAAAAAGCACAATCTATGAGCTTCATCAGAGATTTAACACCATGAATCATAGCAGTAGAATTCAGCCTATCAGGGCTTTGTAGACAGAAATTCGGTGATGAATTTGATAGGACTGAATTTCCACTCATAAATTTGGGTTTGATTCATATGGAAACCTTGGCGCTTAAAAAAACATCATTCCAACTAAAAATTTGTATCTCTTCAAAACTGCAAATACAAACTGTCATAGGCTTTTTCAAACACAGACTACAGTAGATTATGTTAGGGATAATACATTATGAGAGTATCATTTTAGAGAACATGCATGAGATTTTCTTATATTTTAAATAATTTGTGTTAGTCCCTATTAGTGTGATACATACTCTTCTATTTTTTCTGTAAATTAGAATTTTCTAATACAGTTGTTTTCTAAATCCCATTGAATATGCAGTAATGTGTTAACTGTGCCATAAGTAGGAGGAAGAATGTGGTTTTTAATAGTTGGACTAAGTTACTCAATCAATGGTAATTGAATAGTGGTGATTGTACGCATGTAATTGTTAGATTTTCAGGTTACTCCAAAAGTATTTACACCATGTTTGGGGCTGCTTTATGAGATTTGGGGTACATGGTGTATGTTCAAACCCTGGATGCTCTGTGATGGATTGTAGCAAGAGAGATGGTTCATGATGGATATTCACAATTAAAATAACTTGCTCAATGGATGTTTAACCTTAGTTGATTGCTAGCTTAGTAATGTTGTTCCCTTGGGCATTGGAGATATCTTGCTCAAATGGTGAACACATTTCATGATGGCCACTGTTATCACACAATGTGTAGCTACCCACTAAAGGTATCCTATCCGGGACGATAGAGGTGAGGTAGCTAACTAGTGACACTGCAAGGACCTCATCCTCTACTAAGGAAAGGTAGTTGTCACACCGAATGGGCTCTTGTCACTTTAGATCAAACCGTAGAATGATCAAGGGGGGGACCCTACTAGACTATGAGGGCTAGCGAACCTACTCAAGCCACTCTAATGGATAAACAAGTGATGTGTAAGGTGAACAATGAGTAAACAGATCTAGATCTAGAAAATAAATGTGGTAGGTGTGGTTAGGCTAAGTTGGGGAGGCTTAAGGAAATTGGTAAATTTCTCAACTTAAAGTGAAATATACCTCAAGGAGTTTAATAATGTAGATCTAGATAGATATAGTCTAAATGAGAAATACCCAAATTAGATCCACCTAGGGTTTATGCAATTATGGACAAAGTGGACCCAAGAGAGTAGATTGGGATGTAAAATGACTAGATCTAGATGCTTGAAGAGTAGATCTGTTGATTTGAGATGGGTTCAAGCATACCCAACTTATCGTCAACAACTATGTTGTTTTTAAAACCATATATGTAACTATGTTGTTTTTAAAACCATAGTTACATATATTGTGTCGGCGAATATATCACCGAGGTTCTAGAATGTAACTTATCGGCAACAACGGCGAAAATATCGAAAAATATTGGCAAATGTCGTAAAGCATAAAAAAAATACAAAAATAACCATTTTTTCAATTTTTTTAACATCTAAAGCAACAAAAACATCAAATAAACACATTGCTACATAAATATGAAAATACAACTGATATATAAGATGCATAAGATGTCAAATGGTGGATCATGATCACATATCGACTATAAATTGAAAACACCGAAATATGTTCATGATGGAATGATAGAATATCACATCAAATGATCAAAATAAATGTCTTTTAAGAGATGAATCATCATGACTCATTAGGCCTCTAGATACTACATAGTACAATGATAAATAGTAGGAATCATCAATCCCCCTCCACCCCTTTTATTGGAAAGGGGAACCACTCTTCCTCTGGAATCCATAGGGGGTCGTGTAGGTGCTTTAGATGAGTTAGGCGTCAAATTGGAAGCTCCAACTACTCGGGCTATTATGGAACGTAATGGGACTGAGGTGGAAACTAATGTGAGTTATCTCCTCCCATAACTACATATCATAAAAGTTATTTCCTATATTGGGATCCTATTCATCAATAGAACCCTATGCTCCCTTCCTCTAGGCTCTAGCCCTTGCCTCTACCTTGAATCTCAAAGTTGATCCTCCAATGACATTAGTCAACACTCTACAATTTTGATGAAACTTCCCATGCTTAATGAGTGAAGGGTACATTTTTATTAAGGTCATGATAAAATATTCCAACAGTCAGTGCCACCAACATCAAGGTTCATAGAGGGGTTGATGTGCTTGATTAAATGCTAATCCAATACCCTCATACTTGATAAAATCCAGTGGAATTGTTGCTCTTGAAATCTTGAAAACTATTAAGTCTGTTGAATTCTGAATGGGATCTAAAATTCTTCTTTTTGCATATGAAGTTCGATGAGGTTGGAACCACTCTCAAACATCCTGAAACAGTTAATTGTAATGTTAAAAATTTAAGTAAAAGGATAGAAAATGAAAGTTAAGGATAATGTCACTTTTACTTTTTAAGTATTTAATATTACCATTTATTACTTTAAGAATTTAATATCTCTGGTTTTAATAACACTACCAAAAACTTAACCCATGGATTTATTTCCCAAATTCTTGCAATTTTTTAATAGGGCGATATTTTCCAAAATATTGTGATATGTTCCCAATATATCGAGACACATTCAATATATCGCGATATATTCAAAATGTCGTGATTTTTTAGTGGTGATATATCACCAAGGGGAATGACTTGCGATATATCGTGATATGGGCGATATATCGTCGATATATGTAACTATGTTCAAAACATTTACTTTATTAACCATTTAATTAACTAGCCATCCTCCAAGAGTAGGTGCCCAAAATAGCCTGGCGGGCCTCAAATAATGACTCGGTATGACCTCTATCTCTCGCCACCATCCATAGGTGCGATGGAGTGACCACCCTGTTTCCCTTTGGGGGAAAACGTCCTCACATCATACAAAGGATGAGTGCTCGTCTCTTGGAAACTTCCTAACTTTTACATTTTATTTGCAATAGTGTTTAAAAACACTTTTGTTTTGTTGGCTAGGCACCCATTTAGATAAAGCATTTAAGTACTGATGCCTTAGTGTCTAAAGATACTTTTGATTAAGACTACTTGTGTTCAAGACCTAGAGGAAAGCAATCCATGTGATAAGAATCACACAAACCAACACCGAGACACATGTTTGACATGGAGACCTATTCCAACATAGAGGTGAAGGTGGGGGAAATCCTAGATGTCACTAGTGAAGTTACAAGTTAGGGTTAAACAAAAAGGAGGGAAGGCAATAGATGGATGGAGACAGTGAAGATGGTGCTAAGGCTAGCAAGCTGTGTCCCTAAAGGGAAATGACCAAATCCATGCTAAAAGTAGGGCATGACCAATGAGTATACAAAGGAATCTCTTGAACATAGCAACAAGATCACTTATTTTTTAGATATCAATGAAAACCAATAAAATATCGCCAACATACAACCACTATCAACCAAGTCTCACTACTAAAATAGACAACAAAGCATAACCAAAATCCAAATGTACATATCCATATATCACTTGGTTCATATACTTGCATCCGATCTGAACGACCTCAAAGCATTGAACACTGTTCCTGTATATCATGGGCACTGCCATAATCTTTGCTTTGGGATATGAAAATGGCTAACTCAGTCATCAAATCTAGGGTCATGAGGCTCAGTCATGGCATGAAAATAATCATTTGAATGCTCTCGATCCACTGAATAAGAGTGATCATCAACTATAAGCTCATCATCTGTTGATCTCAAAGTAAAGGACTGGCTCAAAAATATGCTCAGGACTGCTTTGGAACAATGGTTTCCTAGCTACTATATATGTGACAACATCTGGCTCCAACTGGGACAGGTGCTCTAAGGGAGAGAGCGCCTGAGAACCTTAGGATTCTCTGGTCCATAGCAACGCCCATCCGTCATCAAACATGCACCTGATCATCTCTTGCAATTTCAACAAAATTTGTTCCTCACATCATGGAAACAACACTACCGAGCAATACATGTGGCATAAAATAAAATAAAATAAAATGATGGAAATAACATGCATAAAAGTAAATACTGAAAAATAAACGCTGAAAGTAAATGCTGAAAGTAAAGATCTAACCTAAGAAATGTTAAGCAATTACAAAAAATTATTAAGTACATGACACTTCAAAAGACAAGGGCCAGACTCAATGGCCTATAAAACTGAAAACGAATGAACAAAGACTCAAAGTCTCAGGACCATGCAACACTCAAGACAAGAAACGACTCAAACCTACTGCTCTAGTGAGGTTATTCAACTTTCCTACCTACCCTACTTTTAACCAATCAAACAAGTGCTAGGTGAAATCATATACCCAATGTAACCATTCATAAAAAATATTCATAATTATTCCTTGATGTTGTTTAGCGAAACAAGTCAAGATTAGGTTAGAAATTAATTAATTTAAATCGTGGTTTTCTTGACTTGTTCAAAAATCGACAAAGGATCAAAATAATGTAAGATGATGTCACACTAGGTTTTAGACTAGTCCTTGCAAATCTTATCCATCTAGTCAATAATAGGATCATAAAAACAATGCAATGTATCTTTTAACAATGGTGGAGAAGGATATGAAATTTGACTAAGCCATCCTTGGCTACTCTTGTTTTCTTCATCTCACAAGATAGCATATTCAATGTTGTTCACTTTATGATTAATGGTAGAAAAAGATGGGGACAAACTAGAATTCAATAAAATTGAGATCAATCCCATTTTTTGTTCAAAGATTACGAAAAGATGAAATTGATCTTTGAAAATCATTTTAGTCAAACAGTTGATGAAACTATTAGATTGGAAAATGTCATTAACCTAGGATGACTGCAAAAGGAAGTAAAAAGATTTACCACCAACCACTTGGCATTTAGAAGACTCATTCTTGAACCCATTGGACAGCAAAATTTGGTTTGAAAGAGACACTCACTTCACAAGCGGGGATGGGAGGGTGGATTGACAAATTGAAGTTTGTTCTATATTGGCCAAAGGTGTTGCTCCCATTCCTGCATGAGACAAGGGATACTTGTTAAGGAAACCATTGGGATCAACAATGAACTCACCATGACAAGACTCGTACTCAATCAACTCATCTTGACCTAGGATAAGATAAGGTACACTACAGAGGGAATGATTCACTAAAGGCTCTTGGGTAGTGTTGTTCGTCGAATGCACACTGTCAGCAAAAATCACTGCTGTTTCCCTAAGCGAGAAAGGTGTGGCGTTGGGGGCAATCAAAGAGCCAGGTGCTGTCACCTGATCCCAGCTCCTCCGTTTAGGCTAACTCCTAACAAAGCCAAGGGGGATAGTCCCTAAAAAGGTTGTCTAAGGTTCTTAAAATTTTTTTAATGACTCTTAGATGGAAGATGAGAATTAGTGTTGTTTAGGAGTTTTGATGTACACAAAAACCAATTACGCAATCATTGTTGCTGTTTGCAAAACATGATAATAATAAGACAGAATTTAAAGCATCCACGCATGAAATAACTTAGAAACAAATGGACAAATGGTCCAAACAAGATGATGCAAGAATAAACAGAGTAGTGCCTTAAATGGTGTCAGGATGCTGAAAATATAAGTCTCTGATGTTTGTGAGATCGTTTTGCAAATGCCTCTTGGTAAATTTTAGTGTACGTTTTAAGATGAGTTTGATTATTAAATGGGAGGGGGATCTCCAAGATTTACCTTTCGGTACGGGAGATATGTCCAAAACCTTTAACCGATGCGGCTACCTACAAGGAATATGTAGGCTGGTTCGGAGTCTTTGAAGCTATGTTCAACACTACATCGCAAGGGTGTAGCCTAACTGGTGCCTCGAGGTCACTGACCAGGTGTTCTTGCTTCCTTTGGGTATTTTGCCACCGCAACAGCCTGCAAGGAATATGTAGGCTGGTCCGGAGTCTTTGAAGCTATGTTCAACACTACATCGCAAGGGTGTAGCCTAACTGGTGCCTCGAGGTCACTGACCAGGTGTTCTTGCTTCCTTTGGGTATTTTGCCACCGCAACAGCTTAAATCTAGGTGTTGGATTTTCGCCTAGGGAAAGTGGTAAATTTTATTATGGTTATACTTTGGAATTAAGCATGAGAATTAAAAAAGTTACAGTGCTTCTGGGTATCCCGTATGGGTAGAGCATACACACTGTAAAATGGTAAGTTTCGATTTTAAAGACTTAATGTGAGTTGCAAATTTTATTAACAAACACAACTCTCCGACAGAGAGTGCTCTTGATCGACCTTATGATGAGATTCAAGAGTCTTATCTAATCCTACTATGATTATGCAATGCAAGTGCTCTCCGATAGAGAGTGCTCTTGACTTGTCTTATGACAGGTTCAAGAGTCTTTGGGTTCTTTTTAGGAATAATAAAAAAACACATAAAGCAAGAAAGCATGCAAGTGAAAAAACTAGCAATTAGTGGAAAGCAAACTAAATCTAGCATGCACTCTAATCTAAGTAAGGAAAAGACAAGACACACTTCCCCCAAATAGGGGAAGTAGAAAAAGTGTGGGAGGCTTAACCCCACTAGTCCTTTTTATTAATGATTACAACAAGAGGGATTTTAACCCTTGGAAAGAAAGTAAGAAAGAAAACTAAAGAAAGAAGCCTTAATGGCTTTTACAAGGATGCAAATTATGCTTGATGTTTTCCTTCTTGGCTTTTGCAATTTTTTCAATTTTCAAGTCTTTTTTGGTTCACTTTTTCTCTTCAATGTCTGCACAAAACAAACAAGTACTCATGCACCCATTATTTGTTAGACAAAAACAAAAACTAATCTAAGTGCAAAAAATAAATATTTTTTAATGTAAAAAATTCAGTGTTTTTTGAAGCAAAACTAGGAAAAGTACATGCAAAGAAAACAGTAAAAAAGAAAGCTGAAAGATGGAAAATAGGGAAGCCAACAAAAGAGTTAGATGGCTGCAACAAAATGAAGAAAAGGGGGAGCCAAGTAGGAAGAAAAATGGCTGCAAATCAGAAAGGAAAAGAGGCTTGAAAAAGGGCTAAAAGGAAGTTGAAAAAGGGCCCAAAAGGGGTGAAAATGGGTGTGAAAGAGGGCAACCAACTAAGAGGAAATTTGGCTGGAAAATTTTGGCAAATTTCGAAGCCAAACAAAGGCAAGTATGGCTGCAAATAAAAAGAGAAAGAGGGTAGCGAAGAGTGGAGAAAAAGAGAGCAAAAAAGCAAGGGAAAACAGAGTGAAAATAGGTAAAACAAAGAGGGAAAAAGAAGAGCAAAAAGGCAAAAGAGTGAGGGCAAAAGAAGCAAACTGAAAAGAGGAAAGAAGAGATGGATAAAGAGGACAAAGAGAGAGAAAAAGAATAAGGATGTGTGGATCTTATAACCAAGGAAAATATTTTTTAAAGTTTGATTAAGAGAGGTAAGAAAGAGCCCTTTTTTAGCCGTATGTTTTGAAGCCGGATTAAGCACTCTGAAGAACCTGCATGGTGAAAGTATGAAGTTAAGAGCTCTTGATGAGAAACTGGTTGAACTTCAACCCCTCCTCCCCTAGTGATTCCTCAAACCAAAACAACTCAATACAAGTAAAAGTGATCAAATGCTAGGATGTAATAATCAAAATAAATATTGAAAGGCACTAGCATAACTGACTACTTCCCGCTCACTTCAAATATATAATGAAAATTGCATAGATAATCAAATTAAGACTTTAAATGACTACCCTACCGTGCTAAATTCATAGCCTTCATGAGCTAACATTGATCAAAACATTTACTAAAATAAAGAGAAGGTTGAGAACAATATCACCCCGCAAGATGAAAACCACATACAAAAAGGCCACACATAGACCTCCAAAGTCACTTTATTCTGTTTATCAAATGTCGGTTGCAATCTTGGCAGAGTTCTCTTGCAAATTCTCCATATCCAAATGGGAAGAAGAGACTTTTATTTATACAAAAATAGAGAAAGATAGGGCCTAAAACCCTAAATCAGGACTCGGCATCAGAAGAGCACACTACGGTGATTGAATGGGCTCGACACACTGATTCAGAGTTGAACTGAGTTGTAACTAAGTGCTGGAGTAATGAGGGGGGGTGAGGTGGCTCAATCCCCCTCAGTCTTATCACCCAGCCAATAGATGAACACACTTAACAAATTGAACTACCAACTAAAGGAGGGTGAATTTTTGATTGAGAGTTTAACTGCTACACTTTGATACTTGATTTGAAACTGATTGATACTAATTGGAATCATCTCTAATAAATTAAGCCGAGCTAATTAGCCCTATATTTTATTAAATTTGGTCTTTTTTGGAAATTTCTGATTTTCTCCAATTTCTGATTTTTATTATTTTAATTAATATTTCTCATTTTTTGGGTTTTTTGAGAAATTATTAATTCCAAAGCCAAATAATAGTCCGAAACTTAGGATAAGTGTGTCTAGGGGTTAAATGAGTGTTTTGGCTTAGAAAATAAGTGTTTATTTGCCAAAAACCCACCTCGAACCACTTGATTATTATGAATTGAAAATTTTCAATTAAACCATGTTCAAAATGGTTTAATTAATTGAAAATTTTAATTAATTCTCTATAGTCAAAAAATAAAAATAAAAAAACTCAACGTCGCCGGTAAAAAAAAAATTGACATTTTTAAAGCATCCCGGGGCTTAGGAAATGACCATAGAACATACCAATAGTGTCTAGTAGGTTCATATTTACTAGTTGGACTCTAATAATCCCCCAAGGCCCAAATTTCAAAATCGGGCATTCCAGCTTTGGAGGAAGCGGGAGAAAAACTCATCGATTATACTTGGCTATAGGAAAAGCATAACTGATAGGGGACAAAACTCCTTGGAATACCTTATTTGAAGCCTATGTCTTAGGGGATCGAGCCCCTCAAAACCCCTACCAGCACACTTTATTACAAAAACCCCATGGGGCATGGTTATTTCAACATAAAAATAAAAATGACTAGCCAAAATTGGCTAGGCAAAACATTTTGAACATTTGCAGCACTGGATATGAACATTGACCATGTTCATCAACTGGTGGCTCGATAGGAGGTTCAACTATTGTACAAAGTAGTTGGTAACATCTGGCTCCAATTGCGGGACATGTGCTCGATCTAATCTCTCATGTAAGGAGAGCATACAAGAACGCCAGAATCTCTGGTTTCTATATCCTATAGTTAAATAACAGTTGCGCTAGCTACCACTGTGTTGAAATCGTGCCACCTGTGTGAAGTCGTGGAACTTGCATCCACATTCTATTTGGAAGTCAATGAATGCCGCAGTATGATTTATTTGGCATCCAATCTCGTGTTCAGCTTCAGACGAGTCGTTGGTGTCTTTATGGTGGCCATCTATTGGAACAGCCGCATGTCAAGCAATTTTCTTTGAAACCGATGCTGGAGCAGATAGAGATAGCACATAATCATGGAGCAATCCACGTTGTGAGGCAGTCGAAGTATTGAATTTTGATTTTGGACAGTGGTTTACGGTTGTGTTTCTTTCGGCGGCTGAACTGATTGAGGGAACTGGGCGTTGAACCGAGTCGTGGAGATTGGCTCACTTTTCCTTGTGCAGTCGATCATGCTAAACTTCACCAGTCACGCCGAGTTTTTTGGAGCAGTTCCTGCGAACAAACCCACTTGCTAACCGACGTATCACTTGATGGACGAGTGTTAAAGGGTTATCGCAGGTTTCATTAGCTGTTAGTCTGTTGTATTGGTTCACATAGCAAAAACGACGGATTATATTAAGCTCCCCTTCGTGTTCTATGGGCCCTCTTTGGGTTTGAACGGTTAGTCAAGTATTAGTTATGCTTTAATTAAGTGGAGATCTTTAGAGTAGCCTAAGTAATAGTTCACTTTAATAAAGTATCTTTTTAGTAGCTAAAGTGATAAGTTTACTTTAGTTGCTTTAGAGTCTAGTTTTTATTTTAGGATTTGATTGAGAAAATGTGGATCTATGATCCTACCTTTTCTCTTGTTTTTTTTATCTTATTTTATTAATTTTTTGAGAGCCTTTTTTGGCCTATAAAGAGCATAGATCTTTCATTTGTAAAAATGGAAAAAATTTGGGAGGATTTTTCCATCAAGCTAAATAGAAAAATCATGTGGGGTTTTCGGATATATATTGGGAATCTCTTTCATGGTTGCGTGTTTCATGATAAGCTGTAGAGTAAATCTAGCATAGAAGGCTATATTCTAGTCCATTGGGCATGCATTTGCAGTTGTCAAGTTGTTTGTTGATGTTGTGTTCTCAAAAGATCTTAGGAGCAATAGACAGTAGTCAGATATATTCATATTCTTCTTGTCTTTGATTATGTAACGTACTAGTTTAATCTCACTTGTGTGAAACGCAAAGCCCTCTTGAGTCCTTTTTTGACTCCATTCTCCCTTCTGGTATTGACACTAGTCTTCCCTTGAGGATTGATCCTCCCTTCCTTCCCATCACTCAATCAAAATACCTTTTCTTTTTTGTTACAATTGTTTCTCTAAGGCAGCCTCTTTAGTTCACCTTGCCCTTCGTTGCACCTGCCTTAGCGATCCTACCGTAGGGAAGCCCCCCTAGAGTTGGAGAAGAGCCAACCTGAAGCGAGGAGAGAGGAGTGTGGTGACATTGGCTTCTCTCTTGAGAGTTGTCATCGAGCTGGTGTGCTCACTTTTTGGGCTTCAGCACATGCATGCCAGATTTGGGCGACAACATTTTGGCGCCGTTGCCAGGGACGAAGTCCAGTTCCCGAAATTTGAAGACTATGCTTCATTGACATTTGTGGGAGATTACATTGCAGATTCTTCTTCTCACTTGGTGACTCCACCAAGGGATAGAGCCCTTGTCCTTTTGTAGATTTAAAGATCCTATTGGGTGTAGAGCTAAGAACACTCATTGGAACGCTTTCAAGCTCACCTTGGCGACTCCACAGTTTGGTATGAGGTATGACTATATACATTTTTCAGATTTAGTACCTCATTATTTGATTTATGGATGATGATAAGGAAGAACTGCGTGATATTTGGCACGAAGCTTACATCTCGCTGGATTTTTCAAAAATCTGTGGATTTCCTAATGAGTGCTATGACCGTAGGAAGGTGAATGACATTTTTCCCGAATTCCATGGAAATGACGGTGTTTCAGCAACCCATCATATTGCCTCTCTCTGCAAACTGGTGTCTGATTTTAATGTTCATCATGAGGATGATATTATGATCGTTTTTGCTATAACTTTGGAAAGGGATGCAATGATCTAGTTCTATGGCCTTTTGGATGAATCCATAGATTCAGTGACAAAGTTTTTCGAGAGGTTTCTCCTCCTTTGGCATGATGGAACAGTTGATGGGATCGGGAAGCTTGCTAAAGAATATGATGTTCTCATCCCTAGGGTCCATCCTGAGCTTAAAGAACAGATCCATTAAGAACACTTTGAGGATCAAAGCAAGCAGTCTAAGGAACAGATCATTGAAGATCTGATTGAGGAAGCATTACAAGAACCCTTGGTTGAAGACATTTCTGACTAGCCTCTTGACACGACTGTAATAGAAGATGTGGAGCTGCCCCAAGCTTATGAACAACTTCATGTTGAATATGAGAAGCTGCCTCAGGTATATTTTGAAACTAATAACACTTGTGTTGCAGATCTGCCTCATGAGAGGTTGTTGAATGACACAAGTCAGATTGAAGAAGGGCTTTCCATTGCTTATTTCAGCCCTCTTCAGTGTTATATTGATGAAGCATGTGCTCCGATATGCTATATGGTTAAAATTTTGAAAGATGACTTGTGTTTGCAGCATGAGCTTTTTTATGACAGCCATACTTTGATGGCATTTCCAGGGCACATTTACAATATATTTGATGAGACTTTGTTTTGGTTAATGACCAAACACAAGGGAAGAGGTTTTATTGATGGGGAGCTAAGATGGCTCCATTGGTTGTGTGCATACACCTAACGTTTGCTAGATTCATAATAGAGTAGGTAAGTAGGAAGAAAAATAAGCTCTTGCATGAGCATTTAAAATTTTCAGTATGTTCTTTGTTTTGTAATAAAGTGTGGGATGTGAATGAAGCCATCCTATCACGTTTTTCTTTCAAGTTGGTCTGCCAAATAAGAGAATCTGAGGTTCTCGTATACTCTTTCAAACCTCGTATACTCTTTCAAAGAGTACACGTCCCCCATGGAGCCAGATGTTACCCCTCAAGATGCATCAACACTTTTGAGCTTCCAGACAGTCCTTCTTTAAGGTCTCAGCTACAATAATGAGTGGGATTTTCTTTAAACTTTGACATGGGTGTCTACAGAGAAGAGAGAGTAGACCATAGGTAGCTTCTTTGATTTGTCTTCAGCAAAAATACAGTCATTCCTCAGCTTGTGAAACACAACAAAGCAATCAGCCTGTCTACGTTTTAAAGGTCAGTTATGGACATAAACAATGTTCGGTTCACCAATGTTATATAGCAGCAGGCAAAAAATGGGGAAGCTACAGGAGGTTGGTGGCATTTGCTTCGGTTACAGGTCACTTTCCAAGCCATATTTCAGTACAGGGAAGTCTTCATTTGCTACCGTAGAGTACACAACTATCAGGACTATCATCAGCAGAAAAAAAATAGTCCTCCACCACCTACAAGTACAACAAAATAATCAGCTTTTTAGTATAAATTTTTAATCCGTATATGGACAACAGCAAAGAAGTTTTGTGGCATTTGTTGGGATAACAAACCAATACGCTTGGAGCTTAAATCTTTGAAGAAATTTTCAGATCTGATACATGAGTTTTAAACGACAAGAAAGCCAGTGTTTGTAGCAGCAGAATTGTCCTTCATCCACATTATATCTACCTCTAAAATCAATGAAGTGACCATCAATCCTGTAGCAGCTCATTATCAATACTCATTTGCAGCAAAAGCCTTGAAGAAAAGCGTGGTTTTATGCTTCACTCTTTGAAGAGGGAGCACCCTAACCGCATGCATGAGTGGTAGAGTTTACAAGCTGTTTAACTCATGAGAAGGGTGACTAACCAGTTATCCTTAGAGGTGACATGCAAGTTTCAGCTGAGTAATTGAAGTAGCAGCCGGATTAATAGAAGACTACCCTTCACGTGGTAAATGTAGCTGTGCAACTCTATTAAGGATGCCAATTTTAAAAACCGTGTTTCAAATTTAAAAGGAAAAGGTGGTCCCCTCGCAGACCTGTGTTGCCACGGCAACACTCAGTCACAAATCATGTTTCACATGGATGGGCCACATCTTTCATCGAACATGCATCAGTGATTGGCCTTTTCTCTCTACGCGATGCATTGGTTCACCTGTGTTTTTGTTGGAAGCCAAAATTTGGAACAACCATTGAACCTGTGTGATTTCTATTCATTAAATTAGCTACAGTGTAATCTAGCATTTAAAGGCATCCTCCTTGGCAATCGATCACACTAAATCGATTTCATATCCAATAGTTAAACAACAGTTGCGCTAGCTACCTGTGTGTTGAAATCGTGCCACCTGTGTGAAGTCGTGAAACTTGCATCCACATTCTATTTGGCAGTCAATGAATGCCGTGGTATGATTTATTTGGCAGCCAAGCTCGTGTTCAGCTTCAGACGAGCCATTGGCGTCTTTATGGTGGCCATCTATTGGAACAACCACATATCAAGCAATTTTCTTTGAAACCGATGCTGGAGTGGATAGAGATAGCACAAAATCGTGGAGCAATCCACGTTGTGAGGCAGTCAAAGTATTGAGTTTTGATTCCGGACAGTTGTTTACGGTTGTGTTTCTTTCGGCGGCTGAGCTGATTGAGGGAATTGGGCGTTGAACCAAGTCGTGGAGATTGGCTCGCTTTTCCTTGTGCAGTAGATCAGGCTAAACTTCACCAGTCACGCCGAGTTTTTTGGAGCAGTCCCTGCAAGCGAACCCACTTGCTAACCGACGTATCACTTGATGGACGAGTTTTAAAGGGTTATCGTAGGTTTCATTAACTGTTAGTCTGTCATATTGGTTCACATAGAAAAAACGGCGGATCATATTAAGCTCCTCTTCGCATTCTATGGGCCCTCTTTGGGTTTGAATGGTTAGTCAAGCATTGGTTATGCTTTAATTAAGTGGAGGTCTTTAGAGTAGCCTAAGTATCAGTTAACTTTAATAAAGTATCTTTTTAGTGGCTAAAGTGATAAGTTTACTTTAGAGTCTATTTTTTAGTTTAGGATTTGATTGAGAAAAAGTGGATCTATGATCCTACCTTTTCTCTTGTTTCTTTTATCTTATTTTACTAATTTTTTGGGAGCCTTTTTTGGCCTATAAAGAGCATAGCTCTTTCATTTGTAAAAATGGAAAAAAGTTGGGAGGATTTTTCTATCAAGCTGAACAAAAAAATCATGTGGGGTTTTCAGATATATATTGGGCATCTCTTTCATGGTTGCGTGTTTCATGATAAGTTGTAGAGTAAATCTAGCATAGAAGGCTATATTCTAGTCCATTGGGCATGCATTTACAGTTGTCAAGTTGTTTGTTGACGTTGTGTTCTCAAAAGATCTTAAGAGCAATAGCAGAAGTCATTTATACTCATATTCTTCTTGTCTTTGATTATGGAACGTACTAGTTTAATTTCACTTGTGTGAAACGCAAAGCCCCCTTGAGTCCTCTTTTGACTTCATTCTCCATTTTGGTACTCACATTGGTCTTCCCTCGAGAACTGATCGTCCCTTCCTTCCCATCACTCAATCAAAATACCTTTTCTTTTTTGTTACAATTGTTTCTCTAAGGCAGCCTCTTCAGTTCACCTTGCCCTTCGTTGCACCTACCTTAGGGAAGCCCCCTTAGAGTTGGAGAAGAGCCAACCTGAAGCGAGCAGAGAGGAGTGTGGTGACATTGGCTTCTCTCTCTCGAGAGTTGTCATCAAGTTGGTGTGCCTACTTTTTGGGCTTCAGCACACACATGCCAGTTTTGGGCGACAACAGGTAGATCGACTTACAACCATGCCATCGCCATGTGATTGTTCTTCTTTGGATTTCTTGTTATGCTCAATTAAGGACGAATGATTATCATCATCCATTTGATAAAGGGAGATAGCAATAAGTTCATTTTTAACTTCCCTATCATCCTCATAAACGTGGTCTTCAACCACTATATGATCACATGATTTTTCCTCGACAGAAGTATGATTATTTTCAAGTTTTTCTTCCACGGAGATAGAATCAAAGTCCGAATCAAGATCAAGATGGCTTGAACACTGACTCGAATTGTCGTCAACTAGGCAATGACTACGAAGTTGCTCTTGTAAAGGCACTTTAGTGGAATCACAAATGGAAGGCTCAAGTATAAATGCTTCTTGATGGTGATCGTTAGGTTCCCTTCCACAAATTAAATCCAGGATTTGGTTTGTTACTGCTTTGAGTAATGTTGACAGAATATCTCGTATGATTTGATTAATATCTCTTTTAACTTCGACATGATGTTTGGAAGCATTATTCTCAAAATACTCTGTAATATTCCTATGGATCGCAGGCACTCATAATTTTGAACATCTCAGGAGAGGAATGATCCATTTTAGAAAGTAAATCATCAATATACTGATCATCCATAACACAATCATTGCCAGATTGACATGCTAAAGAATCATTAGTGTTCCTACCCCACTTATCAATTAATAGTTCTACAAACATATTTACCCAATGATGGACCCCGGTGCTAAATTATCAAAACATAGTTGAATGTCCCCTTGTAAGGACGCTGCTAAGGCTTGCATATAAACATCTTCATTTTTCGCACCTCTAATTTCCATTTAATTCCAGAGAGTATCCAAATGACTTTCAATAGATACATCATTGTTTTCACTCTAATGAGGCAACCTCCTAATGTAATCTTTTGGCATAGGATGATGTGCCCCAGGTATTTCAGAAATGTCAAAAGGAGATGGTTTGTCTTGTTTTCTAACAACTCTGGTTACTTGGCTATAAGGCTTTGATTGGAACTGACATCTAGGTTCATGTTGACTTACAAATTTATCAGGGGTAGTTACGACAAAACTCGTATTACATTGATGAAGAGAATTACAAGTATTGCAAAAATATTGATATTTAGGCTCATACCTATTATCGTATTCATATGCATCCTCATATTGAAATTGTGAATTACGTTTAATCTTTTTAAGCCTATTTACACGTCCAGACAATTCTTGTACAACTTGTGCAAAGTCCAGGAAGACATCTGGGTCACTTCGATTGATAACTTTAAGATCTATATATGGGTATGCCAGTGAAACTACGTTGTGGAGTCGCCAGGTGAAATGAAAAGTGTAATCATTGAAAGATATGTTGTTGGGAAAGTATGATGCGAGAGACAAAATTAAGTGAATGCAAAGCTAAGCAATGTAAAATGCATTCACCGAATTTAAATCCAGATGAGATGTGATTCGAAAGATAAACGCGAGGTACTACTCGCAGACACCAAAAGTAAGCCTCTACCTCCTCGACAACAATGCCAAAAGATGTTTTCACACAATGTTGTAGCTACCCAATAAAGGTATCATATCTGGGATTGTAGAGGTGAACTAGCTACCTGGTGACACCGCAAGGGCCTCGTCCACTACTAAGGAAAGGTAGTTGTCACACCGAACGAGCTCTTGTCAGTTTTGATCAAACCGTAGAATGATCAAAGGGGAGACCCTACTATCTTATGAGGGCTAGCAAACCTACTCAAGCCACTCTAATGGATAAACAAGTGATGTGTAAGGTGAATAGTGAGTAAGTAGATCTAGATCTAGAAAATGAATGTGGTAGGTGTAGTTAAGGCTAAGTTGGGGAGGCTTAAGGAAATTGGTAAATTGACCAACTTAAAGTGAAATATACCACAAGGAGTTTAATAAGTCTAAATGAGAAATATCCAAAGGGTTTATGCGATTAGGGACAAAGTGGACCCAAGAGAGTAGATTGAGATGTAAACTGACTAGATCTAGGTGCTTGAAGAGTAGATCTGTTGATTTAAGATGGGTTCAAGCATACCCAACTAATAGATCTGAAAGAATGACCAAAAACCCAAGGAGGGCGTCCCACCTAGTAGTGACTAGTGCTAGATCCAAGGGTAAATGGAGTCGAATTGAGATGAAATTTTAGATATAGGGTTTACATATTTATTCCTAAGTGGGTTTTGATGGCTATCATCAAATAAGTACCATAACTACCAGATCTAGAAAACTAGAGTTTTAACAATGAGTGTTTGATGTGACAAATGGATAAAAATATGGAAAATGATACTAACCTTGTAGATCGTACCTAAAAATACTTAAGGCCACCTTGTATGTCGACGATCCTTCCACTTAGTTACAATTTCGAGTTAGGTCTGACATCTACGAAGCAAAACGTCCTTGTCCAAGGAGGAAGTGCGCCCTCTTCACCTGTAAAAGCAAACTACCAAAGTGAGATTTGATCCACGGATGAAAGATAAGTAATGCAAGTCATCTAAAGAGAAAAATCCAATGCACAAAGTAACAATTGATCACTCCTTGAAGATGAAACGATTCACAATAAGAGATGATGTAAGTCGCCTCCACAATCTCCCCTCAAGGAAATCGCTACTCTAGCAAAACAAGCTTGACCTCCACAAAAAGTATATCCTTTGCATGCAAGATCCACTGAAATGTCTAAGCAAGAGGCATAACAATCACATACAAGAACATTCACAAAGCTTTCAAGAGATTTTCCAAAAGTTTTCTTGTATTCCAATATTTCTCAGAGCCAAAAGTCCCCTTTTACATTGAGAGAGCATCTCAATATATAGATCTTTCGATATAATACCTAAATCCAAAAAGATCAAGGGTCAAGGTCATAAGATAAAATTACTCTAATCAACGACTAAGATTAGCTGAATAGCAAATACATTATCAACTCAATAATAAAGGGGGCACATCCACTAAGACGCCCAAGAGAGGGGCGCACCACATGAAAGATGAGTAAGATACAACATATCACATGGTGGGGGCTAAGAGGTGATATAAGTCCTTCTCTAGCATGGCCCCATGGCACAACATCATAATAATATGTCAATGTGATAACATGGTGGGGGCTAAGAGGTGATATAAGTCCTTCTCTAGCATGGCCCCATGGCACAACATCATAATAATATGTCAATGTGATAACATAAAGTGATCAAATGACCAAATCGTGGCCCCTCAAGATGCATCAAAATCACCCAAAATCATAATTGGTAGGATGTCTGGACCGAATGGAGAGAAACTGATGTCGAAAAACAAAGATGGCCCCAACAATATGCCTCAAACTAATTCCATGCCATTTCCTTGTCTCAATTACCCAAATCGATTTCATCATTAGATATTTTCATTATTTTTATGCATCAAAATACTACCTCGGGAAGATAAAAATGCTCATATCTCTCTAATGACTGAACCTAGCAGTCAACTGAGTGCAAAAATGAATGGACACCATAGCAATATGGTAATATTTGTTGGCTACACACTATGTGACCCTATGGCGCCCTAGGAGAACCAACTGTCCACTGAAAAGCATTTTATTTTAATCTACTAAGGCCAAACTACTTCAAAATGACTGACTGACCCATAAATCCAATGCAAGTGCCTGAAATTGAAAACTGAGTGCATCAATGGACTAAGAATGTCCAAATTCACTAGGAATGAGTACTCATACACCATATGTCCATCAAACATATACGTCAGAGGCCCCATCCATGCCATAATAATAATAATAATAATAAAGCCTATAAATGCTGATAACCATGAAAATAACACAAGCCATCATGATAAACCATCATCTGAAGCACAAATATGTCTAATGGTCACTAATAGACCACAAATAATTATCATCCACCATCATAGGCCAAAACTCATCCTGGACCCTGCTGTTGACATGGTCAAACTGGTTTGAACATGTCAAACATGATAAAAAAGATGACTCAAATGAAAAATCTCTAAGGCTACAAGTACAGAATGGATATAGCATGCCCAATTATCTCTATTAGCAGTAAGACTCAAGTACAAGTGGCTTCTACTGGCGATTATAAGCACAATACATGTAAATAATATATCCAAATCAAAGTAATTAGTTGCTCTAAACAAGAACCTCCAGTGTATACTCATTCATAGATTTTGCCATTTTGTTAGTCAAGGGTGAAGGTGAATAAAACAAGGTAAGGCCATGGGAATGACTTGATACTCAACACTGTGAGTATCTGGGCTGAAGGAAAAGGGAATCCGCACGATACATAAGCTGGACTAGGTGAACAATAGGGAATGGCGGTGTCTCGCAAATGGGTGGAATAGTGAGAATTATCCACTAGAATCTAGACAAGCAACCTTTTTGAAACAATTTATTTGCACAACAAAAGACACTAGTTAACCTCAGTGTTACACAAGGACGCGTCCCAGAGGGTTGGGGACGCGTTTCGGCGTTTCTCGCATCTCGGGGACTCGAAACTCCATCTGAAACGTTTCGAGACGTCCCACTTTTGGCGAAACTTGGCGAGACCCGGACCGAAACGTTTCGGTGGGCGGCGAAACTTGGCGAAACTTGGGGGGAATTCCTGGCGTCCCGACCGAAACTTCGCCGAGACTTGTGGGCGTCCCGCCCAGAAACTCCAAAACTTCCCCGAAACTCCGAATTTTTTTTCTTTCTTAATTTAAAAAAATTAAATAAATCATTAAAAAAAAATTAAAACCATTTAATAAAACTTAAAATTTTATTATTTATAAAGTTATAAACTTATATATTAAAATTTTAAATTTAAAACATAGAAAAAATATTAAAAGCTAAATAATAATAAAATTTTAAATTTAAAACATAAACAAAAAATATTAAAAACTAAATCTAATTTACAATGTCTAACCTAAAGTATATTATATAATTCTAAACTATCAATGGTCATGAAACAAATATAGTATCATACTATATAGTATCATTGATTCATTTTTTCAATCACTTAAAAGTCAAATCTGAAGATTATCAAATATGATGTGCATGTTAATCATAGATTCATATTGATATATAATATATTTATAAATTATTATTAATATAATGGTAATCTTGATGAATCCTGTAATGTGTTTGAACTTTCAATTTTGCATTTACATTGCATGATTCCAGATTCCAGAATGATGAATGTTTGTTATTGTTGGGATTTATATTTTTCATATTTTTAATATTTTTAAAATTTTTATGACTATCATGTCTCGCCATCCCCGCTGAATTTCTCTAAAATTTGGGGATGGTCTCCACACGTCGCCACTGTGTGTCTCCCCAAACCCACGTCACGTTGTCCCGAAACCTTGGGGGAACATTGATTAACCTTCGAAGGCAGGTGCCCTGGAAATCCTTCTGGGCTTCCAGAAAATGACAGACATAACTCTCACAGGTTAGCCTCACCTTGTTTCCATGTAGGGGAAAATGAGCTGTAAATTATACAATGAATGAGTGCTCATCCCTTGACCATTAACTCTTTTAAAACTTTTACTTTATTAACCATTTAATTAACTAGCCATACTCCAAGAGTAGGTGCCCTGAATAGCCTGGTGGGCCTCATATAATGACTCGATATGACCTCCATTTCCCGCCAGCGTCCATAGGTGCGATGGAGTGACCACCCTGTTTCCCTTTAGGGGAAAACAATCTCACATCATACAAAGGATGAATGCTCATCTCTTGGTAACTAGCCGACTTTTACATTTTATTTGCAACAGTGTTTAAAAACACTTTAGTTTTGCTGGCTACATATCCATTTCAATAAAGCATTTAAGTTCCGATGCCTTAGTGTCTAAAGACACTTTTGATTGAGACTACTTGTGTTCAAGACCTAGAGGAAAACAATCCCTATTATAAGAATCATACAAACCAACATTGAGACACTTTTTGGACATGGATACCTATTCCAACATAGAGGTGAAGGTGGGGGGAAATCCCAGATGTCACTAGTCAAGTTACAACTCAGGGTTAAACAAAAAGGAGGGAAGGCAGCAGATGGATGGAGAAAGTGAAGATGGTGGCAAGGCTAGCAAGCTGTGTCCCTAAAGGGAAATGACCAAATCCATACTAAAAGTAGGGCATGACCAATGAGACACAAAAGAATCTCTTGAACATAGCAACAAGATCACTTATCTTTTAGATTTCAATGAAAACCAATAAAATATCGCCAACATACAACCACTATCAACCAAGTCTCACTACTAAAATAGACAATAGAGCATAACCAAAATCCAAATGTACATATCAATATATCACCTAGGTCATATACCTACATCCGATTTGAACAACTTGAAGGCATTGAACACTGCTGCTGTATATCACGAACATTGTCATAATCTCTGCTTCGGATTAGAAAATGGCTAACTCAATCATCAAATCTAGGGTCATGAGGCTTAGTCATGGCATGAAACTAATCATATGAATGCTTTGGATCCATTGAATAATTGTGAACATCAACTATAAGCTCATCATCTGTTGATCTCAAAGTAAAGGAATGGCTCAAAAATATGCTCAAGACTGTTCAAGAACAATGGTAGCCCAACTGCTATATATGTGACAACAACTACATGGGGGATTCACTCGATGGGAGAACACTTTAAAAGGGATGTGGACTATTGTGCATCATGGAGGAGGTATGCAAGCCCTCGATGGCATGTGGTAGTTGGGATTCCTGTTGGAGGATTGGAGATGGCATATGGACGCCAGGGGCTTCAACAGTGTTCTTGCAAGGGGTAGTTGCCCTAGTGGAGTGTTATCCACTGAGTTTCACTTAGGGGATTTCCAATGAGCCACCAGAGTCTTGAACAAGCCAGTTGTTCACCATCAGAGCTCAAAAGTTCCGTGGTTACATCAGGACCAGTTGTGGTCTCGTTTTTAATGAATTACATGTTCATACCCCATAGGCCCTTTCATTTACAAGCATTTAAACACACAAAACAACAGTGTAATTCATGCAAGCCTTAGATTAATAGGATAGAAGCCCTTGCACTTCACATATGCTCCAAGAGGAATATATCTATTAGGCTCCAAGGAGAGGAAAACTCCAACGATCCAACCATGCAAAGAATGGAGAGAAAACCTCTTTGTATAGGAGTTATATATTTCTTACAATAAAATATAATTATTTTTCGTACCAACTCATTGACTAGTCCAACAATAATAAAAAATAGAGTTAGTTATGCCTTTTCCAAGTCAAAGGTCTTCATTTACTCAAAGAGAATTTGCTCCACTAGAAAAACCAAATAAAATATTACAAAGAAATCTCCAAGAGAGAGGGCGAGATAGTGAAATAGGCTCCTTTTACCAAGTCAAAGGTTCAAGAAACAATACAAATTATCCTCCTTGTGCCCTTTCCAAATACTTTGACATGTTATAAAATATAATGTTTTCTCGAAATGATTATCTCCATGAGTTGAGTCTACAAATAATAAAGCATTGAGGTAGTTATAACCTCCACATGTGTGCCTTCCAAGAGAGAGAGTTCTAACCAACTTTCAAGTTTCAACTACTTCACTTGATGTGCAAGGTGTGAACAAGACCCATTCAATGATGCAAGTGTACCTCCCAGAGGAGTGAACTACCTAATGTTTATTGAGGAATGTGTATATGGATGGATGAGTGAAGTGGTATGGTCAAAAAACGAATTTGTGAAGAGAGGCACAATTAAAATTTAAACATTATTATTTTAGTATATTGCCTCAAAATGTGTGACGTATGACTCAAAGCTGCATTCCCTAGTGATTGATTGAATTAAAAGTTAGGGAATGAGGTTAAAAATCCTAATGACAACATTACGAAAAGTAATGCAGTGCACAACCTAAGGTTTGGGTTTAACGAATCATTTAATGAAAATACCCCAAATCAATTTCACACTGGAAATGATGAAAAGTGGAAATCTGGCAAAATGAATGGTTAATATGAAATGAAACTTAGATAAATGAAATCAATATGTGTCATGCACCTTTGAAGAAGAATGCTTGAGATAAGCCTTGGAACTCCAAGTCCCCTGGTAGGTTGTCATCTTTTGTCCTTGCAATCATCCTTGTGCAAACTGGGTGTTAACTACTAACACCGTGTAAAAGTCACCTAAGAAAGTCTGGTCATTATCAACTTGTCTGGTGCTGTTTTTTATTCCCCACATCATATTTGGTTCCCTTTGGAACTTGTATTTGTGGTCAAGGTTACCAGCCACAAGAGTTGATTTACATTTTACAAAGTGGAGATTGATTAGCGTTACAATTTTTACAGAGCAGGCTAAGAGATCAAATTGCTTGAAACTGAGTTTAGGAGAGTTGCTTCTAGCCACCCTTGGATTAAATAAGGTTAGAGGTCAAGTAGACCATAGCTCGGTATTTTCAAAGAGATGGAAACATTGGGCAGCAATTAATGACTTATTGGTGTATATGGTCAAAATTGTCGATCCATAACAGGCCTCAAATTGTTTGAAATAGTTAGAATGAGTAATTACAATATAGTAAAAAAATTCAGATTGCTTAAAGAAGGAAATGTGAGGATGGAGATATGAACCAGTAGTTTCTATTGTTTGAAACGCAAGCCCATTGATAGAGTAAATTACATGTATTCTTAACAAATATTTTTGCTGTGACACGGTAAATACATTTACCAGGTTGCTGTAAATTTTTGCAAATTTCATCTCTATAGAGTACTGTTTTTTTTGCCTTGATTTTAGTTATATATATCTTAACTCATTTCATGTGTTTCCTCATAACTAAGGTTTCTTTTGTTTGGCAGCTAGGAAACAACAATCACATATTCTGCTGGTCTTGCCAAAACCATTACTGCGCTTTGTGTCGTAAAGTTGTGCGGCGCAGCTCTGAACATTATGGACCACGAGGGTGCAAACAACATACAGCAGATTGACATGTATAAATTATAGTCCTGTGTGAAGAAGTAAAGTCTTTCACTTGTCATTGTTGGCCTTGTTAGGCTGTTACATTGATCTTGTTGGCGTTCTCTAATTGCCTAGAGGAATCATGGAATTCTTCAAGCTGCCTCCAGAATGTTTAAATGTTGGTCACTGGAGCCATGCCGCTCTCTGCTGGAAAGCTCATCGTTTCAATAAAATGATAAGACTGTCAAAAGTCAAGATTTACTACCATCCTGTTTGCTATTATGCCCATTCTTTCTGATTTTTACATATATCAGCCTTTTTACATACTTTTGATCTGAGGGAGAATAATAAATTTGTAGCATTCAGTTTTTCATGCTGTTCATCTCAAGGTAGCTTTCTTCCAACAAATTATTTGTCAATTTGAAATAATAGGGTTGCTGTTGTATATTATGGAGAGAGGCAGTCTTGATCCTTGAAGAAAATTGAAGTTTGTATTGCAACAGAGCTGTTGCCCTCAGGAAGGAGACACCACTATTGCCATGGATGATGCATTATTTTCCTAAATTGATGATGTCCTGTATATTTATCCTTTGTGTTACAGGAAGTAAATTGTGGAATTTATATGCAATCTAATGTCATATGAGCAGTTGTAATTTACTTTTGTATCCTCTGTTTTTATTTGGAATTGTAGCTTTTTCCACATGCATATATAATTATACATTTCACGTACTTTTTAAGTAGATGGATCAGTCCCAGATTGGTTTGTTATTATGGATAATCTATCTCTAAAAATGAACTTCCATGTTAGAAAATGCACTTTGTCAAGGGAATGTGTATTGCTAATTTATGTGAGTGTTTTCTCAGATGGCATTAATTCAAAAATATTTTAAATGCCGTTGTCTAAATATTATGATGAACAACTATTTTTCAACATTGTACTTGAGTGATGAAGCTTATTTGAAGGGCATCCAAAGCATCCAAAATGATTTTTATCTACTTCTTTCAGTTCCGACCCACTCAAATCTTGATTTTTGTACCATCTATATGTCTTCGCATTACTTTGGAAGTATTCCAAGGAAGAGCTTTTTACTAAGGTTAAAATTGCCTTCAATGGATCCCTCATATTTGTATGCAGATGTCAACTTGGGCAATGTACTTGATATTGTTTATTTGTTCCATTATTTGACCACTTTATCAGCAGACCGTGGGCAAGGAAGATCTTTTTCCTAGGGTTAAAATTGTCTTCCATCCATATATATATATATAGATAGATAGGTGTCTAACCTTATCCTTATGTACTTGTATTGTTTATCTATTCCATAATATGACCACTTTATCAGCAGACAAAGGGATCATAAGAGCATCCTGTTGACACTCATTCCTTTTAAGCTTTAGAGATTCTTTAAGAGTGCTTCTAAACATCTTGACAAATATGGGTGTTTCCGCCTCTTGTGCACCTAGGGTTAACGCAACAGAAATCTTTAAGCTGCTTAGTGCGTCCTTGGGGGCAAGTCTTGAGTCAGTGACCTGATCCTAACTCCTCTGTTTAGGCTTAACTCCTAATGAAGCCAAGGGGGGTAGTCTCTACAAAAGAGTTTTTAAGGCTCTTAAGTGTTTTAACGGTTTTAAGGATAGGGTTGCTTTAAGGAGTTAGAGATAAATAAATTATTGACAAGACACTTTGCAAAGTTATAGAACTTAATTCAACATAACAAGATATATCAATAATCACAACGTGACTATAAGCAAATAGAGAATGTAGGAATTAAACCAGTGCCAATATGGAGTCACAAAACAATGAATGCTGCTGAAAAAGGGAAAATACTGTGTTGTGTACTTGGTCAATTTTAATTATTAAGAACAATGAGTAATTAAAGGAAGGGGATTCCCGATATACTGAATGGTACTGGGAATATGTCTGGATTTTGGGAAGAGTGGCTCCGCACGGGAGACTGTGGGCTAGATAGAGTCGTGGGGGGGTGTTCAACACTACACCAACAAAAATGTATCCTAACGGGACCCCACGATCGCTTTCTAGTTGTTTTCTCTTTCTTTGAAGAATTTTCCTACTGTCTCAAAGTCATTACATTGGATTTTCATAATGTTCCTGGTGGTTACTTTTATTAATGAGTTGATTAATTAGATGTGAAAAAGTTAATAAATGCATGATTCCGCTTTTGATATCCCCAAGACTCGGACAAAGCCTCGCTGGGAGGGGTAGAGCATACACGGAATAGACAAATGTTTATTCAATTTACAAAAGACAAGTACAAAGATACAATCCTTTTAGGATAGATTGTGTGCTTGTGTAAACAGAAATATCAAAGAAACTCGTGAGACTAATTACTACGACAATAAAATGTCGGGTTAGTATTTGATTACTTTGATTGAAATTGTAAAGTTAAAATAAATTTAACTGATCTAAAGACTATGGTAATCAAATCTAATCTAGGATAAAAGAAAAACATCAAACCACTTCAAGGACAGATACAATCTTGCCCCAAATAGGGGAAGAAGGGCATGGGAGCCGTAATCCCACTTATTCTTTTATTAAATTATTACAATGTTGATAATTAAATAATGGGCTACTTTTTGACCTTATAAATTGATCAAAAGACTTACAATAGCTTGCTGGAAGAAAGGGGATTTGAAGGTGCTTTGGGAAGCTAAAATTTTTGAAATTTCATCAGCACTTCCTCTTGTCTTGTCAACAAAGTGCAAAAAACAACAAGCTAATCGTTTGTAAATTAGTGAATTAGTATGAAAATACAATAAACATATTACAACTTAGTACTTGCGAAGATGAAAGGAATTTAAGCCACTTCAAATACTAAGAAATTAACTAGATCTAAGCTTACAATAGCAAGTTAAAAGTACTTTTAGATCCAGTAAAATGAACAAGTTGAGAAGAAATCTAAGCTTGCTTTTGAATGTAACAAAGAAAAAGATTGATTTTAAAGGATGAAGAAAGAGCTCTCAAGATCTAGCTTGAATCTTTGTGAAGACGTAGGGGTCCCTGAAATGCAAGAAGTGTTAGATTCAAAGATAAAGAATGAAGAGAAAAGGGATGCAGCCGATCTCCCACTTCTCCTTCACCTAAGATGATCTGCAACCTACACAAAACTTCAAACAAATGAGATCAAATCTAGTGTGGTTAATTGAATGAAACAAGAAGAACACAAGTATTACTGGCCACAATCTATTGCTTCTTAATCTCAGATAATCAAACACGGGTAAACAATTTAAACCTTTAAATATTTACTCTATAAGCCAGAAATGGATTTATAAGCTAGATGTTAGATCAACAAACTTATAAGAAATTAGCAACAACTAGCTAAATATCACCTCGATTAAGAATAGCATTCACATTCATGAGATCTTGCACAGTTCGGACCTCCAAAGCCTCAACTTTATTCAAAATATCATAACGACAATACATTACAGGAGAAGAGGTTACTTGTTTAATCCAAATGAAGAGCAAGTACCTCACTTAGAGAGAGAGAGAGAGAGAGAGAGAGAGAGAGAGAGAGGCACATTTGTCCAGAGAGGGCGCATCTGCTACCTTGGCATGAATTGGAATGAGTTGTCTTGAGGCTTGCAAAATGGAAACAACTCAATACAAAGTGATTCCTTCCAAAACCAAACTCTATCACCTGCTTTGCTTTAACCTTTCCAAATCTTTCTTGGGAAGTGTGCCCCCTTTATTTAGCAAAATTGTGTTGCCTTAAAGTGTTTTTAAAATGTTTTAAGAGTTGCTACTTTACTTCACCAACTTAGAAAATTCACTTTCGACATGTTTCCATGTTTTTATAAGTTGTCGAAATTTTCACTTTATTCATTTTTTGGTCGTTTTTACCATTTTTGAGTAATATTTAATTTCAGAAATAATAATTACTCGAAAAATTAGGAAAGTGGGTTTAGGGGTGAAGTGGGTGCTCTGTTTAGAAAAAGAGCACCCCCGTGGCAAATTCTGCTTGTAGAACACACTTTTATGCCTTAGGGAAACAATACAATTAACTTATTAAAAATAAGTATGGAAAAACGGAAATTTTTTTTTTTTTTTTTACCAAAAATAATAAAAAACATATGGGGGGACTTAGACATGTTCATATGACTAAAAAATAATGGTTAACATGGTAATATACATTGACACATAGGTTTTAATAACCTTCTAAGGCCTAACCACCAAGACATATACTTTAGCTTTGGAGGAGCAGGTGAAAAACTCGACAATTATAAGTCATTAAATAACGATATATATTTCTCATGGAAAACACACCCTAGAGTAAAGTATTGATGACTAAGTCCTAGGAAAACCAAAATTTTACATAATTTCATCATGCTAAGTCCTTTATTACAATTTCCTTGCAGGGTATGAACATGTAAAAAAACAAAAAAAACACTTGGTCCTGATGAATCCTCAGAAATTTTGAGCACTAGGTAGGAACAATTGACTTGTTTTGATCCTTAGTGGCTCACTAGAATTCCCCTAAGTGCAACTTAGTGGATAACAATGGAAAATCCTTGGGTTTCATTCTTGAACTTAAATTTTGATAATGAGATGGGTCATTAAGTAGTGCAACGAGATCAATAAACATTAAATACAAGTCCTGTAAATGTTACAAGATCAGTTGTTTTGTCCCTCAAAATACTTTGTTTCCACCTAGATATGCATGAGATCTTGAGCGTCGAAGTTAATGGTGATGCTTTTTTTGTTTTTGATGATGATTTTACCTTAGAAGAGCATATCTAGATATTTTAGGGCATGTTCTCATATTGAGTTATACATTTTGAGGCTTATCACATATCTTGAAGCACACTTTGCATATTTGGAGTCATTTTGGACCCTTAGCACATTCAAGTAACAAGAATTCAAGCATAGAAAGGAGCACCTTGCCTAGCATAAATATGCATATCACGTAATGTTTTCGTTCGAGGTTCAAGAATTCAACATTGAATGGAGTGCTCAACATTTAGAGGTTGACAATTATATTGTATAGTTATCTGATGGAAGGATTGTAGCATTTTAAAGAGGGTGCCCTATATTTGAGAGTCGTTATAACAACCTTTGTTCACACTTGGTGACTCATCCAAGGGAAATATTATATTGGTTAAAGCCTAAAGGGCACAAGAAGTGGGTTTCCCTAGTCAAATGGATGACATTTGGCATCTAGACCATATTTTAAGGAGACCTCCCTATGGAAACCTCTAGATAAGTGCTCATACACCATGTTTTAAGGGAGCACTCTATGAATAAAGCTCTAGAAATAGCTAACATACCAAATAGTCATCATTTAATGAAATGTTTGTCTAGAGATTGACACTTGGCGCTTGGACAAGGTCAAAGGGATTACTAATGGAGCACTCAAGGGTTTCTAAGATATTCTAATCAAGGAAGATATTGCAAGGTGAACGTATATAATAGGAGGAGAGTCATTCAATTGCAATTGGTCAGTTAATTGTGGAGAAATATTCTAGATTCTTGTGTTTGGGGCTGAAGATAAGTTTGCAGATTTGAAGCTTGATTGTGGAAATATTTAGGGTTGATTTGCATCCAAAGTCATCGTCATTTCATTTTCGATGTTTTCTTCTTGGCTAGACATCATTTTGTACAATTATAGTGGGTTAATGCTAGTTGTTGAAGAGTTGTAATAGAGGTATTTTGGCATTCTTCTTGTTTGTTTATGACCTCATATTGCAGATGTTGTATTAAGGGTTGGTTATTCAAAATAAAAAGTTGTCCTCTTCATTGCTCATATTTTGTCTGATATGTGAAACTCACTTGAAAGATTTATGATTGTGTTGGTGTGACACTCTAAGCATTTATACTTGGTTGTAAATGCACTTTTGAGATCTGTTATACTTGTAAACGATGTTGTTTGGTTATATATATATATATATATATAAAATTTGGATTCCATACCCTAAGGATAAGGCACTGATCTACTTGAGTTAACGATCATACATCTATTACATATCTGAAATCTCTGTTTTGCTAAATTTGGAAGTTGTTTCAAGGGTTTGAAAGACAAATTTATCCATCTAATTAGGGAATGGCTAGAGGACAACATGTATTAGGACAAAGTACCAAACAATTGATTATATTCTTATAATCAGAGCCATTATTGAGGAAGTAAGGCATTTCTCTTCTAAATCCCTTTGTTGCTTTGTAAACTCTCAAAAGGCATTTGATTCCATCTATAATGTCCTCATCTGATTAGGCATTGAGGACCAAAACCGCTAACCTATGTGATTCCTGTGGGTTCAAGCGGTTACTGATAGTTAAGGAATCAACTGAAGACTGATGCCATCTACAGAAAATGTAAGGAATCAATATGATATCACCATTAGGTCAAAGAGGGCCACCGGAGCTAAAAGCCATTGACATGCATGACATCTAAGCATTATTTAATAATGCATGCACCTATTTAAGTCTCCATGCGCATGCATGCAAGTCAAATGCAAATTAGAAGTTAAAGTGACCTAATTAGGTCAAAAGTTAGGGTTTTCGCAGTTGAAAGTTGTAAAAGAAAGATAAAGTGAATGGAGACTTTACTTTTGGATGATTATTGATTTTGGAGCTCTTGAGTAGCAGCACAATGTGCGGCCACAACAGTTGGGGTTGGAGACAATGTCTTCAACTAACGGGGTTTCGGCAATGAGATATTTGCCCTAGTCTTATCCAAGGTAAACCATCCAGGTTCGCCATCCGCTCTTCAATTTATTCATTTCTTTACAGTTATCCAGTATCCATCAGAGATTGTTGCAGGGGCATGTGTGCAGCCGTAAGGGGTTTTCAGCTAGAAAGCCCCAAATCATTTGCTGGGTCTTCAGATCTCAGTTTACCTTTAGAACCCAGGCAGCATTCTCATCATTGGTATCATACTCCAGTACCCGGTGATTATCAGATCCGGTCTTGCTCATCCTGAGCAGTTATTAGCAATTTCGGGATCAGGGGGGCGTGAGCAGCTAAACCTCTAGATCAATTCGCTAGCCTACCTAGAGACCTCAGAACTTCCGCATGTGTCAGGCATTCTCTTCGGCATGGGAAGACTACCAATCCTGCAAATTCTCAGCTTCAGCAGACACCTCCTTCACTGAAAACATCATCCTTAGCTCATTTTGGGTTCATGTTGCTGGGGTATCACCAGAGGCAGAAGGTACTGGGTCATCTCCAAATTGGCTCTTGATGCATGCATATTATCTTAGGAGCATTTCAGACAGCTTATCAGTGGTAAGTGTTACATCCTATCCTACAAACCCTAACCCTAATTTTAGATATAAAATAGGGAATTTTTGCATGCCCAACTATTTTTAGATTTGCATAGAAATAGAAAATATAGGGATTTGGGATATTACAGTGGTATCAGAGCTATCTTCTTGGCCAGCTGTGGGATTAAGAAATGAGAAGTAGATGAATACAGAAGAAGAACCTTTTGTAACCTATAGGAAAAGGAGTAGATACATAGAGGACTTTGAGGATATCCAACTAGAGGATATCAGCTCAGACATGGAACAAATAGGTATACACTCTGACAAGGGAAAGGGAACAAGAGAAGATGAGGACAAGATGGAGTTTCGCAACTTAGTATCTGGATTGTAAGACTTAGCCAAAGGGTAAAAATATGTACTCAATGAAATCAACAGATTATCGGCGAAACCAGAAATAGGTAACAACAGTACATCTCCCTCACCGGTAGATCGAGGATCTACAAGCAACAGTGGAAAGGTTGCATACACCAATATACATAATACATCTCACATATATAGCATACCTTCTAACAGGCCTACTATGCCTCACTTCTTGGCAGATGCAGTAGGAGGTCCAGACATGTAGGTAGAGCCTAGCGAACCTTTTGGGGCTTATTTGCAAGAATACAGGGACTTAGGGGATGAGTTTCATGCCGCCATGTCCTTTTTGGATTTTTACAACATGAAGAGTAGGAACAGGCCCATGAAATTCAACAAGGGATTCAATCACAACTATGAGTTGTAGAAGATCTTGGGTAGGTTGACCATCCCAAACTTTGATGGGACTCGTGGAGGTTCAACGAGGATATGGGTTCAAAAGTTGGATACCTATTTCCAGCTCAATCCCATGATAGAGACAAATGCCATTAAATTGGATACACTCCACTTGGATGAAGAGGTTCATGAGTGGTGGTACCACGGATTGGTGACATTGGGTCACAACACCATACACTCCTATGGTGAGTTCACTTAGAAGCTCATGGAGAGGTTTGACAGGAAGGATCCAGAGATACATTTCAGGGAGTTGGCTCAACTCAAACAGACAGGTAGTGTAGAAGCCTTCATCTCAGAATTCCATAGGATAGCAGTCATGGTAAAAGATGTGTTAGAGAGCAGATTGACAATGTTATTCATTGAGGCCCTAATAGAGCCACTACAGGGATGGGTGAAAGTCTACAAACCCCCAACTCTGCAAGATGCCATTAGCAGAGCCAAATATCTACAGAGGCCCTAATAGAGCCACTACAGGGATGGGTGAAAGTCTACAAACCCCCAACTCTGCAGGATGCCATTAGCAGAGCCAAATATCTACAGGATTTAGTCCCTAAGAATAGGTTCCCTCTCAAGACCAACTTTCCTATTAGGGATAAGGGCAAGAAACCCTTTCCAACATGATGTTACCAAGAAAACATGGTTAGACGAGAGCACTAGAAAATACTTAAGGCGGAAGAAATTATGTTTCACTTGTCAGGAACCATGGGTGCTAGGACATAGGTGTGCGGGGAAGGCGAAGGCTCACTACATCAAAGTGTATTCGAAAAATGACGAGGAGGAATATGAGCAGGAGGCCACCGAAGAACTACGGGCAGTTGAGGAAGAATCACTCCAGGGTGATACAACAGAGGGAGCCATTGCTACATTATCTGGAGTACCAAGATTCCATACTCTCAGGGTCATAGGAGTAGTACAGGGTCACAGAGTAGGAGTATTGATTGATGGGGGAGCAACCCACAATGTCATTGAATCCGCTTGGGTAGCCAAGAGGGGTATTCAGACCGAGAAGTTCGAAGGATTCACTATAGCAGTAGCAGTGAACTCCAGCATGGAGTGCAACTACTGAATTCCAAAATTGAATGTCACATTAGATAACTATCAGATGAAAGATTCATTTTATGTAGTAGATGTATTAGATACTCATGTAGTATTGGGTGTTCAGTGGCTTTACTCAATAGGGAAATATACTATAGACTACCGGGCAATGGAAATGGAATTCCAGGGGCCAGATAGTAAATGAGTAGTTTTGAGGGGCATGAACACTTATCCCACAAAACCGGTCTCGTCACAGAGAATCGAGGTAGTACTCAGACAGGATGACATTGAATGGGCTACAGAATGTTTTGTCACCTTTAGGAAACCTCCAGAAACTAGCACACAACACCCAAGTGACATTCATGCCTTGCTTCAGAAGCACGAAAAGGTGTTTCAGGACCTTCCATCAGGTAGACTGCCAGACCGAGGCTTTGAACACATTATTGAGCTAGAGGAGGGGACACAGGCAGTCATCACCACTCCTTATCGACATCCCAAAAGATACAAGGATGAGATCGAGAAATGATCAAAGAATTGCTGGAGCTTGGATACATTCAGCCCAATTCTAGCCCCTTTGCATCTTCAGTGGTCCTGGTCAAGAAGAAGGATGGTACACTATGAATGTGCATCGACTATCGAGCACTCAACAAAACGACCATTAAAAAAAGTATCCCATCCCTAGTATTTGATGAACTCATGGATGAACTACGGGGTGCCAAATACTTTTCCAAGATTGATCTTTGCTTAGGGTACCATCAGATCCGAGTAAGGGACCAAGACATCTCCAAAACAACTTTCCGTTGTCACTATGGTCACTATGAGTTTTTGGTTATGCCTTTTGGACTTACCAATGCTCCAGCCACTTTTTAGTCGTGCATGAACCATACCTTCAGAGTTCAACTACGTAAGTTTTTGCTAGTATTCTTTGATGACATCCTGATTTACAGCAAAACATGGGAGGAGCATCTGAAACACCTGGACGAATTCCTAAGCATTCTAGAAGAACATTCGCTTTACACGAAAATGTCCAAGTGTCAATTTGGCATGAAGGAAATGTTATATCTAGGGCACATAATCAATGAAAAAAGAGTACAGGTTGACATGGAGAAAATCTGAGCTATCAGAGATTGGCCTGTGCCAAAATACGTCATAGAATTGAGAGGCTTCTTAGGTCTTTGCACTTATTACCGAAGGTATGTTAAGGGATTCTCCCAATTTGCAGCACCCCTCACAGATTTCACAAAGAAGGGAGCATTCACCTGGATAGAACTAGCATAGAAAACTTTCGAGGAGATGAAAGTCATTATGAGTTCTTGTCCAGTTTTAGCATTACCGGACTTCTCACAACCAATTGTAGTAGAATGTGATGCCTGAGGGGAAGGGCTAGGAGTAGTATTGATGCAAAATCATCACTCTATTGCATTTGAGAGCCGTAAACTAAAGAACTACGAGCACCACTACTCCATATATGACAAAGAAATGCTAGCCATCTTACATGCTCTCACGAAGTTCAGACAGTACCTGGTGGGCAGTATGTTCAAAATCAAGACAGATTATAATAGCCTCAAGTATTTCTTGGAGCAAAAGGAACTGAATGAGCGCCAACAGAAATGGGTCAGCAAAGTACAAGCCTACGATTTTGAGATCGAGTATGTAAAAGGTAAGAATAATATAGTAGCTGATGCATTATCCAAGCGACCCACCTCACTATCTCTCATGAGTATATCCATAGATTGGAGGGCACTCCTCTTAGTAGAATACTTCAAAAATAATTTTTCTTATGAATTATTGGATGGACAAATTCAGGATGACAGGTACAAGATTGTCGATGACATCATCTATTACAAGAACAGGATATACCTCATCCTAGAATCAACTTTGAGGAAAAAGATCATACATGTAGCACATGACTCTCCATTATCAGGACATCAGGGTTTCTTGAAGACCAACAGACAGATCCAAGAGAGGTTCTCATGGAAGGGCCTCAAAGGGGAAGTTATGCAGCACGTATGGGAATGTAACATATGTCAGCAGAACAATATTGAAAACATCTATCCAGCAGGGTTGCTTTAGCCACTACCAATTCCAGAACAAAATTGGGAAAGCGTCTCCATGGACTTCATTACAGGATTGCCCAAGGTCTAAGGGCGGGATTTTTTATATGTCGTAGTTGATAGACTGACCAAATTTGAACATTTCTTTTCTATATCACCTGATTACTCTGCAACTCAAGTAGCTGAGTTATTTTTCAGGGAGGTATTCAACTTACATGGGTTACCTAAGACCATTGTCAGTGATCGGGATAGTAGATTCACAGGTGCCTTCTGGCAAAAACTATTCCAATTAGTGGGGACCGAACTAGCTACCAGCACGAGTTATCATCCCCAGAGCGATGGACAAACTGAAATTGTCAACAAATGGATTGAAGGATATCTGAGGAACTATGTAACAGGGCAACAATGAACCTGGATTAAATGGCTACACTTAGGGGAGTACTGCTACAATACTACTTATCACATGTCTATTAGGATGACACCTTTTAAGGCATTATATGGCTACGAGGCCTTGGACTATGTAGATTTTGCATTCAGAGATAGTAGGGATCCTAAGGCAAAGGATTGGATACATGACAGTCAGGATATTCTTAAAATCTTGAAGGAAAACTTACAAACATCCCAGAATCAACAGAAGTTGTATGCAGACAAACACAGGGTTGAGCAGAGCTTTGAGGTAGGAGATTTGGTATACTTAAGGCTCAAACCTTACAGATAGTCTTCACTTAAGAAGAAAGGAGAGGAAAAGTTAAAACCTCATTTCTATGGACCCTACAGAATAATCAGGAAGGTGGGAGAGGTGGCATATGAACTAGAACTAATACAGGAAAGTAAAATTCACAATGTATTTCATGTGTCCAACCTGAAAAAGACCATTGGGAAACACATTGATCCATCAACATAATTAACTCCTTTAGATTATGAAGGACTACTGATACTGATTCCTGAACGGATCATATAGACTAGAGAAAGGAAACTCAGGAACCAGGTGATTAGGGAATACTTGGTTCAATGGAAAGAACTACCGCTAGAGGATTCCACATGGGAAGGTGAACAAGTATTGCAGCATCCCAGTTTACAGTTGCTTGAGGACAAACAATCTCAAGCGAGAAGGATTTTAATGTCCTCATATGATTAGGCATTGAGGACCGAAACCGCTAACCTATGTGATTCCTGTGGGTTCGAGCGGTTATTGACAGTTAGGGAATCAACTAAAGACTGATTCCATCTACAAAAAATCTAGGGCATCAATATGATATCACCATTAGGTCAAAGAGGACCACCGGAGCTAAAATCCACCAACATGCATGACATATAAGCATTATTTAATGATGAATGCACCTATTTAAGTCTCCATGCGCATGCATGCAAGTCAACTACAAATTAGAAGTTAAAGTGACCTAATTAGGTCAAAAGTTAGGGTTTTCACAGTTGAAAGTTATAAAAGAAAGATAAAGTGAATGGAGACTTTACTTTTGGATGATTATTGATTTTGGAACTCTTGAGTAGCAGCACAGTGTGCGGAAACAGTAGTTGGGGTTGGAGACGACGTCTTCAACTAATGGGGTTTCGACAATGATATATCTGCCCTAGTCTCATCCAGGTTCGCTATCCGCTCTTCAATTTAGTCATTTCTTTATAGTTATCTAGTATCCATCAGAGATTGTTGCAGGGGAACGTGTGCAACCGTAAGGGGCTTTTCAGTTGGAAAGCTCCAAATCATTCACTGGGTCTTCAGGTCTCAATTTACCTTCAGAACCTAAGCACCATTCTCATCATTAGTATCATACTCCAGTACTCGGTGATTATCAGATTTGGTCTTTCTCATCCTGAGCAGTTATCAACAATTTCGGGATCAGGGGGCGTGAGCAACTAAACCTCCAGATCAATTAGCTAGCCTTCCTAGAGACCTCAGAACTTTCGTATGTGTCAGGCATTCTCTCCGGCACGGGAATACTACCAATCTTGCAAATTATCAGCTTCAGCGGACACCTCCTTCACTGAAAACGTCACCCTTAGCTCATTTTGGGTTCGTGCTGCTGGGGTATCACCGGAGGCAAAAGGTACCAGGTCGTCTCCAAATCGGCTCTTGATGCATGCATATTATCTCAGGAGCATTTATGACAGCTTATTAGTGGTAAGTGTTACATCCTATCCTACAAACCATAACCCTAATTTTATCTATAAAATAGGGAATTTTTGCATGGCACTTTGCATGCCCGATTGTTTTTAGATTTGCATAGAAATAGAAAATATCGGGTTTTGGGATATTACACCATCCCTAGGGAGGCCCTGTTCCAAAGGCTTAGAGATATTGGTATTTAATCCATTCTTATAATGACTATTGCCTCTATGATTTTTCCCTCGATACACTTCACATAAATCACAAAGTGTTACACTTCATCAAGAGCACCATTGGGGTAAAAGACAATTGTCTTCTTTCACCTACATTGTTTGGGATTTACATCGATGAGTTAGATACTTTTCTCTGAGAGCATACCAAACTAGGAATACATGCCTTCTTCACCTAGTTTTGATATCTATCCTTCTCTTTGTTGGAGACATGGTCCTCTTGTCCTTCACCCAAGAGGGATTACATAGACAACTTGATGCCTTGTCTAGTTTTTGCAATATTTGTCAGTGGATGGTCAACCTTGGAAAAACCAAAGGTATTGATATTCAATGGGTTGAAATCCATCCTCTAAGAGTATTATTTTTATGGGGTGTGGAAATTGAGATCACCAATGATTTCACTTATAGGTGTCTAGTTCTTAGGGCCTAGATTTGGTTTGAGGAAATACCTCCAACCCTAGGTCAACAAGGGATATGGATCCATCTCTTTGCGAATGCCAGTGCTTTTGGAACCATTTTGAGGACACTTAGTCCAAGATGGACCTTATGAATAACCTCGTCAAACCTACAGTTCTTTATGGTTTGGAGGTCTAGGGACCTAATTTACTAAAGTCAGACTAGGCTATGATAGGGAGAGTTTATATTCTCATGCTTTGTTGCATCATCAGATGCAAGAGGAAAATTCCCTAGGCAATTATTTAGATGAAGTTTGTGATATCTCCTTTTTAGGATTGAAAGCATCTCTGGACTAGTTTCCTTTTCGCACCAATTTTAATGTTTTGAAAACTCACGAGATAATAGTGATCACTATCCTTATCATGCATGTTGTTCCTTGAAGTCCATAACCACTACAAATACCTGTGGATGAGCTCATTGTTAGTTTGCAGAGACTACCCATCTACTTAAATATGTTGGTATCTCGATAGACCACCTCCCCCTATTTAGAGACATTCAACTAGTAATAGTTAGTAGGTAAATAATGCAAAAATAAAAGTAACCAATGATTAATTAGGAATAAATAGTCTATAATTAAACAAATGGTTGTATTTCCATACTTATAGCCTATAGTCAAACAATTGAGATATAAACATAAATAAGGCTGCATCATAAATTAAAGAAAAGTCCACATATTAAGAAGTATCATCATAACAATTCTAACAATAGAAAGCAATGGAATAAATTCCATATATATTATAACATCAAAATCATAGATTCTCCCTCAACAAGTCAAATATATCTATCAACTTAAACCTTGGCTACCACCTTGTCCAATTACATGAAACTCCCTAGAATTCCTTTCATTAAGTTGTATCTCATATGAAAAGTGAATGGTCTTTGTGATGTGAATTAGTGCCAAACTTTGAATAAATCCATTATGATTAGTAATTAAAGGAACAAACTATTTCTAGAGAAGAAAGAAAATGATTTTAATTCATTTCCAACGCATATGTATTTTGCATTGGATGGTATTAAGTGAATTGCCAATGTACATATGCTCAAATTGAATTGGAGTTTGGTGTGACTCCTTCAACAAAGGAATGATTCTAGTTTGTTTATCATTGCATTGACTCTTCTACAATTCAAGCCTACTTTTCCTCATTTGTGGAACAATATATTGTTCTTATTGTTGGTCATGGAGTGAAGCATTTCACCAATTCTTTGTTTCAAACCTCATTTACATGTGTTATCCTTAGTTAATACCTTGAATATGTTGTGATGAATGATAATTTCATTAAGAGCAATACGAGGACAAGGAATGGTCCATTGTCTGAGAATTTGAATTTAAACCTTGTACAAAAAGCTAGTTTGAGTTCAAGCACATGCTATTATATCCAAGCATGATATTTTAGAATAGTGAAATTTTTTTATCTGTAAACAACTGTGAATATTCCACTAGAAAATTTCATCACAACATTTCTTACAAGTTTATGCTAACTCTTGTATGCAATGTTTAATAGAGATTGAAATTTAATTATATTAGTTTAATTCCACAATATGCTAAAATAAACTGAAACTAAAAGGAAAATAACTAGAGAAATAACACATCCACACAAATAACAAAAAATAAACCCTAGGAAAACCCACTATGGGGAAAAACCCAACTAGAATTGAGGACTATGCCTTACTGTTTTCTTCTCTAACATGCAATGCAAATACAAAGAATTTGGTACTCTTTATGGAGTTACCTATGATTTTGTGGCCTATATGGATCCTACAATATTTCTTACTTCCTATGTTATGCTCTAATACCGACTCCCTAGCTCTTTCTTAGTTATGGAACAATACAATAATGTCATAAGAATGGAACCCCTTCTTCTCCTAGTGGCCTAATATTTAACAATATTCTAATAGCTATCTAGGGTTAGTTTTAGGATTTTTGCATGCCTCAATTGTCATTTAGGGTTATCATTTTGGAGCCTATATACTTTTTGTGAAAGTCCACACATGACTAGCTCCACATTTGTGGGTAATGAGAGTTAATGTATAATCCACTTGGTACCATGGTGGTCAACATGACAGGTATTTGTACCGTTAGAAAGCTCATAGTGTGTAAAACAATGTTGAGGCAGTAGGGACTATGATCATAAACGTTTTGTCAAAGAAATATAATTTAAGCCCTTAAATGGGCCCTAGAAGGTTTTGGACCCTAATATGCAAAGTAACGCAAACCCCTAAAATGGGCCATACAAGCCAATTCATCCATTATTTTCACTCTAAAAGCATCAAAATACATGAAAATTCAGATATTGATCCCTTTTGGATAATGCCTCCCTATTTTGGGAGGATTTTGGAACCCAAAATATTTTATTAAATGATGTTAGGGAATTTTTCCTCTACCTTATCCATGGAGTACCATTTATCCTTGTTTTGAAGTTATCCTTTTAACCCAAACTACTAGAGTTCATACAGTCCTTGTTTGGTTGTTCTAGATTTCTTCTACAAAATTGTATCATGGACTAGCTCTGTTTGATATTCTTGCGCTTAGTCCTCTACAAAAGGTAATACCTGCTCAAGTTCCTTGTCCAACATGGACGGTTCAAAGAGTTTCAAATTTTCCACATTCACTATAGAGTAAATGCACATATATGAAGGTAGATTGAGTTTGTCACAACATTATCTCCTAAATTTTCCAACACTTCAAAAGGAACATACCACGGTGCCTTGATCTTCTTACCATAACCTTGTAGTATTTCCTTATTCAATTGCAACCATGCTTTATCTCTCACCTTGAGTGTTTTCTCAACCCTATGTTGGTCATGTTTGGCCTTGCAATTTTCCTGTGACTTCCTCAAAGTATCTTGTACTCGCAAATGGATTATACTAATCTTATAAATGTATTTTTCAACTCTTAATGATTCACCTGTGGTGTATTCCCTCACTCCCCCTTGTTGTCCATATACAACATTTAGAGGTGAAGGTGGAAAATATCCAAAGTAAGTTTCAAAAAGGGATTTACTAATGAAAGTTTGGGTTGCTCTATTATAATTGTGTTGTATGTATATCAAATTGTCATCTTAGGTATTTGGATGCTTCTGACTATAACCCCTCAAAATTTGACCAATGTCTTATTCTCCATTTTTGTTTTCATGTCTGTCTATGGATGAAAAAATATGGAGCTCTTCAATTTAGTGTCTATCTTCTCCCAAAACATAGTCCAAAAGGAACTAAGAAATCCAGTATCTCTATCTGAGATGATGTTTCTTGGTATCCCAAAGTGCACTCGAACCTTTTCAAAGAAAAAGTTTGCTACTTTTTGTCCTTTGATGGTCTTTGTACAATCCATGAGAATGCAGAGCTGACTACACCTATCAACTACCACAAATAGATAGTCATGTCCCTTTTCGGTTCTTGGTAGACCACCCACAAAATCAATGAAGATTCTATCTCATGGTTTTGTGGGTACATGTAGGGGATGGTATAGACGATTTTCCCTTCTTGTTTCATGGAGCGGGTGGATTGATCACAATATTTCAAACACAAACATTCTCTAGATATGCCTTCATCTTGCTCCTCCAACTGAAATAATATGTCATATCAAGTATAGGCATGCCATTTCTTTATGGATCTTCTTTTGCTTCCATTGTGTCTCCATGGATCTCCTTCAAGATTTCTAGGCTTGTGATGAAGGTCAGCTTTGATACCAATTGTTGGACACAATGGAAACAGTGAGAGGGGGGTGAATTAGTGTGTGAGAAATTTATAATCTTTTTACCTTATTTTAGTCAACCAAAGTATATCAATCAATATGTCATCAAATGCATTACTTAAATCAACCAAGATTCATAAGCACATTCATCACATCAAAGAGACACAAGAACTATTTGTAACTTGATCTTTATTTATTGTACATGGAAGACAACAATATTCTCAATTACAATCAACACCAATTGATAAAAATAACACCAACTCTCATAACAAGACCCAACCTGTTTTTCTTAGCTCCAACTAAGAAGGGTTTGAGGATTCCAATCCTCAAGTGCAAGATTCTTCTTGCAAGCAATCATATGGATGTTTTGAACAAGCAACCTCTTCTATGCACATCAATATCCACTCATCACTCTATTGGCCAACAATGCTCATCAATCTCTTGTCAATCTGTTCATCGATATTTGGTTAATCTCCTCATCACTGTTTCTCAACTCTGCTGCTTATCAAAGTTGCTCATCACTGCTGCTCAAGTATCTTTGCACATCAACTTTGATCATCATTGCTGTTCATTCTTTTCTACTCATTAATACTATTGGTCAAGCTGTTCAATATGCTCATGTACACATCAATTTACCCCTCATCATGAACAATAACTGAATATGTAATTCTGCTCTACTTTCAGTGAACATAAGGCATGCATTGTCATGCATCATCATCATAGGTATGAATTATCATCATAGGCTATGCATCATCGTCATAGGGTATGCATCGTCTTCATCAAATATACATCGCCATCATCTCAGTGTGCATTGTTTATGCATCATCATCAAGTATACATCATAGTACATAGGAGAGCATCATCACACTATGGTATGCATGTACATCATATTGTATAAGAGTGCATCAACATTATAGAGTGTACATCATTATCACATGAATTATTGTCATAAAGTGTATCATATCATAGCACCATAGCCTCCATAACAACTTCAAATATATATACCATTAGAGAGGCTCATATGCTAATATCAAAGATGAACTTTATCCATGAGAGACATGAGCCATCACAAGAGAAACCTAGAAGAATGAGCAATACATTTCAGAAAATCACAAGATGAAGAAATAGTAGACAAATCAAAATAAAATCTATATCATTTCATCACATATCTCTCGTAAGAAGATTTCCAATGAGACAAGTGTAATTCTGATTTCGTATGAGAAAGTTATGCCAATTTTAGTGAAGATGCCCAAACATTTCTCTGTAAAAACGAATTGCTCCTCTGCTGCAGCGAAAAAACCTCAGAATAATCTATACGAATTTAGTTCTCTACATCCATCATTGACTGTGTTTTGGATGTGTTTATATACATATTAAAGTGGACATGTTTCATGCTGATGAACTTGTCTTCAAAGGTAAGAGTGGTAAGAATTTTAATTTGACTTTTAATTGTCACACAAACTTCTCATCACTTGAATGGTCAAACCTTAACAAATAATTTCATGTATTTTCTTTGGAATATAATAGGGTTTCCACCACATAATCTATATGTATGACTAAGGAATTCAAACTTCTTATCACTTCAATGGTCAAACCTTACCAAAGAATTACATGTATTTTATTTTCCATATAATAGGGTGTCCACCACATAAGCCATATGTATGACCGAGAATTTCAAACTTCTTACCACTTCAATGGTCAACCTTATGTATTTTTATTATTTTTCTTACCACCTCAATGGTCAACCTTATGTATTTTTAGTATTTTCTTCTAAAACATCCTTCAAAGCCAACCACATCATTTAAAATTCATGGGAGCATGTCATCCACATATTCATAGGGTTGCATCAATCCACTGGGGATTTTAATGGCATTCCATGTGCAAGGTTCCATCATGGGTTTCAAGCATGTCACTAAATGGACCATCATCAATCCAATATTTTTTTGGGTTCCTTAACCACATCAAGTGCAAGCAATGGGAATCAAGGTTTTCACAAGGTTCCATGACTTCATTAACTCACCAAAGACCACATCATGATGCCATCTAACCATGTAAAGTGAAATTAGTTGGATCCATGACCTTTACAAGGGAATCAAGGTATTCATTAAGGGTTCCATGGGATTCTTCATCATACCAAGGGTTCCATAGCCTGTCAAGGACCATACAAGGTCATCATCATCATATAAGAGCTCCATGACCCCAATAAGGGTTGCAAGGTCATTAAGCCACTAAGTGTGGGTCCAAGGACTTCATCATGGATTATTCAACAAGAAAGAGGCTTCATAGGCTTCTTCAACCACCTCAACCACACTAGGAGACCCTCAAGGGTCCATATCCATCATGACATCATCCGTGGGGTAGTTGGGTCTTCTCATGGGGTACTATGATACCATCAGATCATGAATGACCACATAATCGGTCATTAATTCTTCTCCAACCCATATAGGGGTTCTCTATCGTCAATCAAGGCTTCAAGACCATCTCCAAGGTCTTCAACACCATCAACAAGGTCTTCAGCATCTTCAACAAGGTGGTGGCTTCAAGATCCAGCCTTATGGGTACAAGGTGCTTCAAGGCACAAACCCACTCTGTAAGGAATCCAGGGCTCAAACCCACTTTGTAAGGGGTCCAAGGGTCTTCAAGTGGGACTCAGTGGTGTCAATGACAACCTGTGAGGCCACTGCAAGTCCATGTTGGCATCAATGACAATTTCATCAACACTTGTGTTAGCACTTGTGCTAAGTAGTTGGAGAGGTATAAAACAGTGTAAAGATAAATAAGGTCTGTCAATTTTCATATCATATGACCATGGAGTGTGTTCATAAGTTTTTTGTATATTTTTCGAAGGTTATTTCTAAGCAAAGTTCCTAAAATAATTGAAGGATTCTAGATTTTTCTATTTGAAAAGAGTATGTGGATGAGAAAACTTCTTCTAAGTTGTATAGTGATAGGAAGTGAAGAGCTTAAATGAACAGGTTTAGGAAATTCTTGAATCAACGATAACATGTTAACTAGAAGACACAATTGTCCATTGGATGAAGAAGGAAAGGAAGATCTACGGTTATGAATAATTTCATTGATTAAATGTACAGGGAGAAATGAAATTCTTAAATCAACGAAATGGTGTAAAAAGGTTTGTGCTTCAATGGCAGAGATCAATGACCAGATCCAATCAATGGTGGAAATTCATTCCAGAATTCTAATTTGCACGATGTACATCACTTTTTGAATTTGCGGAATTGGTTAAAACACCTGCAGGTTTCAATGGCCGAGATTGACGGTGACCTAGATCAATGGCGAAGTTGAATTCCGCTGATCTAAGATGCTCAAGAAAAGTCACTTTCCAAATTTGCAGAATGGTGTAAAGGGAGTGCATGTTTCAATGACGAAGATCAAGTCGGGGATAAATCTATGGCGGAGTATGATTTCGCCGATTGAACATGCGCGGAGAAAATCACTTTTAAAATTTGTGGAATTTGGTAGACCCTTCAAAATTGAACAGCGGAGATTAAAGGTGGATTTTGATTGAGGGATGAAATCAATTCCGCAAATTAGAGTTGCACGGAGAAAGGTTGGAGTTGAGATTTGCGAAATTGAGTATAGTCCACACATTTCAACGGTTTAGATGGAAGTTAAGATTAGATCAACGGTTCAAATTAGTTCCACCAATCCAAAGTGCAGGGAAGGAAATTTTTGGTGGGAGTGCGGAAAGTGTAAATGTGAAAGGTGATCAAGGGTGCATATTTAAGTTGAAAATGAATCCACGACCATAAATCAATACATGCATAAAATCTATAAGGAGAATAGAGAAGGCCATATAGCTGGAAATCAAAGTTTAAGACAAAACAAAATGGATGGCTGAGATTGGTGGAAGTTACAGATCAAGGATGTATATTTGTTCTGGTATCCAAATTTGCACGTGAAATAAAGAGGGGTGAAATAAGTGGGAATAAGATAGTGTGGTTAACCAATAGTCAAGAATCAAGGGCTCAGATTGAAGAAAAACAAATCTACGGGTGAGATTCGATTTGAATGAAAAAGATGCACAGTCAATATGAAGAATAAAATAATATAACGACGACACACTTATTCAAACTATTTGTTTTTTCTGAAGCATTGGAAAACAAGAATTCAAATTGTGCGGAAGGCACCATCGTGGACAATATTTGGAAACATCTTTCAGCTGACCAGGTAGGTTCATTTCTCTATTGAACTAGTATTTCATGGTTGAAATGAAATATTTGGAGGTTCATAATCTTGAGTATCAGAATGTTGAAGAATTTCTTGAAGATAAAGATTCTGAAATTTTCAACACTATCTTGCTAAATGACAATGTAGAAACCGATAAAAACAAATTGAAAATTCTCAAAGATCAAGGAATTGATACTCATGGAGTATTCAGTTCATATTTTTTTTTTTTTTTGTCGAACAAACCCCAAATTGTCCAGAGTTTGTTGAGTGCTGCGTCAGTAATTATTATCCTTCTGAGGGGGTAATAATGGACGCATCTAGGTCTAAATGTTTTTGTTGAGTAAGTTCCCTTGTCATCTGAAATACTTTGTTGATTCCTGCTGATTTTGTCCAAATGTCGAAAGAGTACAAAGAAGACAACTTAGTCCAATTTTTCATAGAGTCCTTAGTTGAACAAAAATAAACTTTCTTCAAAGCCTGCTCAAACCACGATAGTCAGTTGTTAAAGTTCCCTTTTCCAGTTGATTACAACATGTTTAATGAAGAAACCCAGTCTCTATTAACCTTGGCAAGTCTGTTTTTGGGGTTGGATTCAGTCAAATACATCACATAACCCTTATTAAGTCTAGTTTTCTCCCTTAGTACTGGTTAGGCAGAGTCTTAGCAATTGAGTCAGTCCATCCAGTCATCATGCCTTAGATTTGATGAGTTTTTAGTTGAGAACATCCATTCTCAGCTAATAAAATTCCACATGACAAGATATTTTAGATTTCAATAATTTCTGTTGAGGATGTTTTTAACATTCAATGAAGATAGTTTACAACTCCCAGAGATGGTAATAACATATGAAATGAGCATAGATTATTGTAAGTTTATGAATTTTCTCATGGCACTAGTGTATAATGTTTTCTTTCAAGAAAGATTACCCAGAGTATTACCAGAGATGAAAGAAACATTACAGTTTTCACCTGAAAGAAGAATAGGGGATTGGTTCCTATCTGAACATGGCACAGTGATTAAGGTATATGGGTTTGTTCATCAACCCTATATCTTGCCAGCATTTTTTACAGTAGGAGTGTTCGCATTGGAACTAATTAGACAAAGGTTGATAGTTGAAGATGAGAATTTCCTGAGCTATAAGAAGACTTCAGAAATTAAGTTTCCATGGATAGTAGGTCCTTTGGTTATCAAGAGAAAATCAACTCTTCCAATGATCGAAATCATGCTCAGAGAAATGATATTTTTAGTGGAAGTTGTTATTAATTATGACCCTCACCATACTATCTCAAATAGGAGACAAGAAAATAAAAATAAACCATTTGAGCATTATGAGGTGGCAGAACTGTTTGAAGCATAAAATTGGATGGATTACCACAAGGATATTAATAATGGTGAGATAATGTAGGAAAATTCACTTTCATCTGCACCACAGAGCTCTTCTCCTTAACAAGTTCTTTCTAGTATTGTTGCTGCAGCTACTCATGTCACTCCATTGGCTAGTTTTTTTGAAAAAGTGAATAAGAGAGATTTCGCAGGAGCCATGGATACAGACAAGGAAGATACTGCTAAAACACCCAATAAGCAAAATATTGAAAAAGGACAACTTGTACTAGTCACAAAGGATAAAGGCAGAAAGAAACATGTGAAGGTTAAAGGCCCAACCTTTGAAATCCAGGAGTACACATTTGATAACATTCCTGAAGGAACTGCAGATAAATACAAGTCCAAGACTGAATTGATGGACAAATATAAAGATGTTGGGGAAAAATATTCTAAGGAAACATTGAAATTATATGATGAGGTGAGAAAATTGTCTAGTCAATATGTATCCCTAGTGACTGTTAGGGATCAGGCTAAAAACACATTAAGTTTGGCAATGACTACAGGAAATAAAGTGGCTGAAATGAGGATGAATTTGAAGAATATTCCTACTACTGATATGATACATTTACACAGAGAAACAAGTGATATTATTTATACTGATTTGTTAAAAGCAATGTTGCAGGTGTCAAGGTTACAATCAAGTAAGAAAAGAGTTGAAGATTTACTCAGAAAGGAGAAGGTGGAGAATAAATCCCACCAGATGCAGATTAAGAAGCTTCAGGTGGAATTATTGGTGGTTGACAGTCAAGTTGATAAGGGAGATGCCACATAGAAGTTGTTAAAAGAAAAATAAAATGCAATTCAATTGTTAAAAAAGAATCCGAATATCACATCTACTCAGCTTATACAACCTTCTGAGCTGATAGAATTTGAAAAAGAAAAAGAACCTTTGAATACTGAATTGCTTGATTGTAAAGCAAGGTTGCTGAAGTTGGAGGAAAAAGAAAAAAAATGGGAGAATGATGCAGGACTTTGGGTTGAGAAAGAAAAGGCTTTTGAAACAAAACAAGCAGAACTGGAAAATGAACTAAAATAAAAGAATAAGGAGCAGCAAGCGCAAGTTATTTCACCTTCTGTACAATCTGGTGCAGATTATTTGTCCCAAGCTATGTCCCTGGTGAGTCTGAAAAATTTAGAAATCATTGGTTTGAAGAACCAAAATAAAAATTTAGAAGACATAGCTGAAAAAAGAGAAAAGAAAATAAATACATTGGAAGACAAATGTAAGGAGCTGATAGAAAAGAATAATAAATTGGCAAAACAAGTTACAAGACAATCAACATTATAGGGAGGAAAGCATCTTATCTAGGATGCACTGACAGCAGAGGCAACCAATATCAGGCCTTATTTGGATTCTATTCTAGACAAAGGGATTGTTACACAAGTAGCTAGACAAAACTTCTTGATGGTAAAGCAGGGCTTAAATAAAAAGCTTATAGACACAGCTCATAATGCAATCAGTTTTTTGAACAGTTTGACAGAAGAGGAAATAAGGAAAGAAAATATCCAAGATAGGATCTTAGTTATCACGTGGGAAAGAAAAATGGTGAATAAATATCATCATTTAGAAATATTTCAAGCAAAAATTGATATTATGCATCATCAAATTAAGGAATTTATTGAATTGTTTAATCCTTTGTTCAAAAGAGGACTTCCTTTGTTTTGGGAAGAGAAAGGAGGAATGTGGTATCAGAAGGAGTATAATGACAGATTAATTAGTTGTAGATTAGATCACATGCAGTTTGATGATATGCAGCAACAATATTTGTCTAGAAAAGCAGTGATTGATAACTTGGCTGGAGATTTCGAGATGTTGTTCGAATTTAAGGCTATGTGTACCACATTTCCAGATTTTTCTTATGCAGAAAACACGGAGCTCAGGGTATTGGAAAAGGAGATGATCAATCTAGATCTGCCAGTTACCGATCAATGGAAGATAATTGCAAATTACAGGAAAAGTAAGTACAAGTTGCGCCAATGAAGACCTGAAGATCACCGACTGAAGATTGGTTTTTAGTTATTTAGTTTGTATTTAGATGCAGTTATTAGTCAAGAAGTCTTAATGACACATGTGAAAGCATTCAGAACTACTTTTAGCAGTTAGTTATTTTGTTGAGCTCATGGAGCAATGTATAAATACTTCTACATTTTATGAGAAAAGGGTTGAAAACCATGAGACTTTTGCATTATGTAATTTTGAGATCCGACTTTAATAAAAGTTGCAGAGCCGAATGCTGGCCTTTGAATGCAAAGATTCACGTATATTTCTCAGTTATAGTATGTGATTTCTCTTCTTTATGTGCGTGTCCTTCTTGTTAATCTATCCATTATGTTTTCTTTCATATCTGAGATAAGTGTGTGATATTTTTCAGAATTCATACTTGGTTATGCTCTGGCTATTGTTTCAGATATTCACAAATCTTTAATACCAATTTTAATGTAGAATTCATCTAGTTGGTGCTCTGTGTTAATGGAATGTCATCGTTTATTCCTTATCACCAGACCAAAAACATATTGACAGTAACCGAAGTATTATCTTTCTTTTGCAGACATTTCCCATGCAATCTGCTATGTGTTTCTTGATAATTGTGACTCCATAGACCAATGCACCCTTACCCTGACTTAACCACAACAATATATAAATTTCATTTCATGTCTATATATGGCCTTGTTATATATCTGTGAGAGATCCCTCTCTAGAGATGAAGAAGCCAACTCCCTTTTTTTAAAGTGGTTCTGTTTTTACCTCGGGGTTCACCTTCCACCAGGGATGATTTTAGGGGCGAATTTTAGCACATGGGCTATTTTTCCATGTTTTTCTCCAAAAAAAGATTCACCATTTTGCATTTTTTGAAGCCCTGTTTCGCCCAATTTTGATGGGGTAAAATTTTTTCACTCTAAAAATCGCCAAATTATTATATAAATGATATAAAATCCTTGGAAATTAAATTTTTTTTCGAAAAATATCGCCAAACATTTTATAGTTGGCGTTTTAAGAATTGGTAAGATTTCCAACATTTATACACTTTTAAGTAATTAGGGTTCCTTAAAATCATCCCTGCCTTCCACAACCTTGGGTGTGATTCTGAGTGCTAGCAAATTGACACCGTTTCCAGGGATGCGAAAGCGAAAATCATCCCTGGGAGAAACGACAAAGATTCTAAGAAGAAAAGGTTTCTGTGGGAAAACAAAGACTCCTACAGTTGAATAAGGTTGTATATTTTCCTTGGCGACTCCACATTGGTTCTGAGCGATTTGCAGAAGGTATCCCGACTTCCAGGAAGACACATACACGAGGTAATCCTGATGCTGAAATATTACAAGGTGTGGATGACCCCAATAAATTGCTTAGAAATAAAGGAAAATACCAACTAGATATTCCTCAATTTGGAAATTCATCTACTGAATAATTTCATAGCATTCAAGATTCTGTGTTGGAAACCAATTTTTAAAGGTCACTATTAAAGTCTAAATCAAAATATGACTTGAAGAACACATAATTAAATCCTAGTAGGTTAGAATCATATTTGCTCGACTCTCTTTGGAAGAACCTTTAAAACTCTGGGAAAACTGGTGTAAGAAACCCTAATTTTAAGAACTTTTAGCCTGATATCCCACTAGTTCTTCAAAACCCTCTAGCCTTCCAAACACCTCCTGTAGTTCCAAATCCACCTAGACCAATGGCGGCTAGATTTTCCCCTTTGGCTTTTCTTGCTACATTACATGACTAGAGTGGGATGATAATAAGAGTCCATTACAAGTACTACCTCAATATAACAATATCAAGAAAGGGGGTTTTGAATCTTTCCATGAATTTTCAAGCCATTTCATGATATTTTATAACTCCATCCCTATTGATATCAAACCTCCAGTAGGCATTGCAAAACTCCACTATGCTGATGCTTTTGAAAGTGAATTTTCTTTATTATTGAGAGAGAGGAAGTCAACCAGTATTCTTGACATGTTTAAAGATCCATTAGAAGTAGAATCCAACATGATGGCATGTGGAAAAATGAAGCATAAAATAGAAACTGATAAAAGGAAAATCAGGGAAGAAGTTGTACCTTCTACTTTTGTTGTTGCCTCTTCTAGTGATATAAAATTTGAGATGATATTGAAGGCAATGTAGAAAATGATGGATAAAATGAATGTAGATAATATGCCATTGAACAGGGAACATAATGAGCCTCAAATCAGGAATCCAAATTTCAGAAGACCCAATCCTCCTCAACCCCCACAAATCAGACAGAGGGATATAAGGAATCCTAGAAATCCAAATGGCTAGCAAATACAACCACCTTTCCATGAAAACTATGTTGATGGTGAAGGTGAGGCTGAACCTATTGAAGATCAAATCCATCATTTCAGTGATTTGGATTTTGATATATACCTCACAAAAATAGAACATAACATCTATGCTCAGGAGGATGATAATAAAGATTTTGAGGTAGAATCAGAATAGTACCAAAGGGTCTACCTACATGCTATGGATGAAGTCCAAAGAAAGATTCAATTGAGGAATAGATATGTTACTGTCAATAAAGGAAGGCTCAATCCAAATCAGCCTTCTAGCAGTCAAGAGAACACCGATAAGAAAAAAGAAAAACAAAAAGAACAAATTGTATATAAAGAGCCTGTAAATAAAGTAGAAAAGACAAAAGAAGTTAAACATCCAACACTAATAGATGTGGAAAAAATTGTTTCAACTTTCAACCTGCAAACAAAGCTCTCAAAGGTAAAAATATTCATCCCTTTTAATGAGTTGTTAAGAAACAGAGAATACAGTGACAAGATAAGAGGTATGGTTAGGAATCAGGGAGAATTTCAACCTGGGATCTTAGAAGTGAATGATGATGCTCCTACTATTGTCTTTGGGTCTAAAATTGAAAATGGAGATGAGGATGAAGTTCCCACTTTTTACCTAAGTATAAATGTACATGATATGGTTGTGCAAAATGCCATGTTAAACTCCGGTGCCTCCCATAATCTGATGCCAAAGGGAGTGGTGGAAAGTTTGGGATTATAAGTTACTTGACCATATAAATATTTGTACTCTTTTGATTCGAGGAAGGTAAAATGTCTTGGACTGATTAAAGATATGGTAGTATCTTTGACATAAATTCCCTCTAAAATTGTGGTAATGGATGTTTTCGTAGTAGACATTTGTCCTAAATTTGGTGTGTTACTGTCAAGGTCTTGGACCTCGAAATTAAAAGAAGTATGCAAAAGGACATGTCCTATGCTACCGTTCCTATGGCTGGAGGGAATAAAAGGTTATACAGTGAGAAAATATCCCCATATGTAGTTAGCATCCAAGAGAAACTAGATAATCATGCTATATATGTTGTTGATACTGACTTGGGATCTTCAATTTTCTTTAATGATGTTTCTCCCTGTGATCTTGAAATTCCTGCACCGATTGAAGTTAAGGAGGAAGAAGAGTCTGCAAATAAACAATAAGCTTTAGAGAAGAAACAAAAAGAACAAGGTCTTTGGACCCGGTGTATTTTGATGGATCAGTGGAAAAGGTTGGTTTTGGTGCAGGTGTGTATATTATTTCTCCCGTCAGGGATTTTAAAGGTCTGTCTTATAAGCTAACTTTTGAATGTACTAACAATGTGGCAGAGTATGAAGATTTATTGTTAGGGCTGCATGCTTTGAAAAATATGGGAGCCAAAAAGGTACAAGTCATGGGAGACTAAGAGCTAGTAATAAATCAGTTAAATGACAGCTATCAAACCAGACATCCTAGAATGAGGGCTTATAGAAATGAAGTGTGGGATATGTTTGGTAATTATTTTACCGAGCATACAATCAGAGTAGTTCCTAGGTATGAAAACACAACGGCCGTCTCTTTAGCTGTTGTTGCTAGTAAATTCAAAACTCCCACTGTTGGCCAAAGGAGGTATAAGGTTGACATTGTAAACAAACCCTCCATACCAGATAATTCCAAATACTCGGAGGTATTTGAAGATGATATCCAGATTAAGAGATTTTTGGAGTTATCTGGTGAGCTTGTAAATAGTCAGGTAGATAATGAAAATGACAATCTTGAGAACTTTCAAGATGCCAAAGACAGTGAAGAAAGAATTGCTGAAAACATGAAGTACAAAAACTCCCTTGGGGGGAAGGATATAATTCAGTTGAAGGGTAATCATATCCCTAGAGGCCTAATCCATCTAGAGAAGTTGTTTGAACAAAACGATGTCAATAAGAATCCGAAGATGAATCCTGTTGATGATGCTGTCAAAGATAAAAATATAGGGACCGAAGAGAACCCAAAGATCATAAAACTGTCAAAGAGCTTGCATGTCAAAGAAAAAGAAGATTATATCAATTTGATGAAAAGGTACAACGATGTATTTTCCTAGAGCTATGAATATATTAAAGAGTATGATACCTCCATCATACAATATACTATCCCTATAAAACTTGGTGAGAAACCTTTTAGACAGAAATTGAGACGAGTTAATCAAATGTTGCTTCCTGTCATTGAGAAAGAGATCAGAAAATTGTTCAATGCCAAGATCATTGTAACTATGATATTTTTCAAGTGGGTTGCAAATTTGGTACCCATTAGAAAGAAGAATGATGAAATCTAGCTTTGTATAGATTTCAAAAATATTAACAAAGTCTCTTTGAAAGATAATTATCTTTTTCCCAAGATGGAACACATTTTGCAGAAAGTGGTGGGGTCTGCCAAAGGTTTTCCACCATGGATGGTTTTCCAGGATACAATCAAATAAAGGTGTTACCTGAGGATCAAGAGAATAATTCCTTCACTACACCATGGGGTAATTTTATGTATGCCAAGATGCCTTTTGGTTTAATGAATGAAGGGGCCACTTTCCAGCATGCCATGGGCATTCGCTTTGCAGAGGAAAAAGATAACTTCATAGTTGTCTATATGGATGATATCACTGTGTACTCTAGATCTGATAGGGAACATATCAGGCATTTGGAGAAAGTTTTCCTGAAATGTAAGAAATATGGAATATCATTAAACCCTAGGAAATCAAACTTTGCATTGGAGGAAGGAAAATTTATGGGACACATCATTTCATAATATGGTATAAAGATTGATCCAGAGAGGATCAAGGAAATCCTGAAGGTTGAAGAACCAAGGAGCAAAAAGGAAGTGCAATCCTTCATTGCATAGGTAAATTTTGTAAGAAGGTTCATCCGGAGTTTTGATGAGATACTAACGAATATCACTAACATGCTGAAAAAAGACCATGAGATTAAATGGACAGTGGATGCAAGGAGAGATTTCAGAGCTATAAAACAGTCTATCATAGAAGCCCCTGTTTTGGTAAGTCCATATTTTAGCAAAGATTTTGTAATCTTTTCTTATGCTTCTAATCACACTATTGTTGGAGTGCTTTTACAGAAAAATGATCAAAATGTTGAGAAGCCTATATCCTTTTTTAGCAAAGTGTAAAGAGATGGGGAGTTGAAATATGACATAATGGAGAAACAGGCGTATGCTCTAGTCAAATATCTGAAATATTTCAGAGTCTATGTTCTTCATTCACACATCATTGCTTAGGTTCCTAGCAGTGTGGTGAAGGTAATCCTCACACAGCCTGATCCGGAGGGAAAACTAGCAAAATGGATTGTTTTGTTACTAGAGTATGACATTGAGATCAAGCCTGCCAAACTGATTAAGGGTCAAGGATTGGAAAATATGATGACAAATTCCAACTGTGAACCCTCGAAACTAAATTTCTTGACTAGTCATTCGAACCAGCTTGACACAGAGGTGCAGGTAATGCCCGATTTCTCCATATCTCCATGGTATTTTGACATTGTGTATGTGTTGCAAAATTTACAGGCTTCTGCAGGGTTAAGCAAAACAAGGGAAAGGTCAGTGAAGCTAAAATCTGTGAAGTTTTATATTCTAAATGAATATCTATATTGGAAATATCCTGGTGGTGTTTTATTAAATTGTCTTTTGGAGAATGAATCCCAACAGACTATAGAGGAATTTCATAAGGGAGATTGTGGGGGGCACCATTCTTGGAAAGTAACAACAAAAAAGAATTTGAGACTTGGTTTCTACTGGCCCTCATTATTTTCTAATGTTTATAAAGAGATCACTATGTGCCACCAATGCCAGATTTTTGATGGTAAGAGGAAACTTGTTCCACTTCCTCTTAGTCCAATATTTGTAGAAGCACCTTTTCAGTAGTGGGGACTAGACTTCATTGGGGAAATAAATCCAAACTCTTCAGGACAACATAGATGGATTTTGACGGCCACATACTATTTTACAAACCGGATTGAAGCAATACCTACTAGGAGGGCTACCGATGCAGTGATTATAGGTTTTCTGGAAGAAAATATTTTGGCTAGGTTTGGGTACCCCAGGAGTATTGTGACAGATAATGTAGCAGCTTTCAAGTCTAAGAAGATGATTAAATTTTTTCATTAGTACCATATTAGCCTAAACCATTCTACTACCTATTATCCATAGGGGAATGGGCTAGAAGAATCTTCAAATAAAATTGTGGTAAAAATTATTAAGAAGTTGTTGGAAGATAACAAGAGATCCTGGCATACGAAGTTAAAATATGCTTTGTGGGATGACAAAATCAGCACAAAAAGGGCAATTGGAATGTCACCATTCAAGTTAGTATATGGAGCTGAAGTAGTTTTTCCATCATCCTTGGGAGTGCCAGTCATGAGCTTGTTGCAAGAACAACATCATAAACCAAATCATATGCATAGAAGAATCAATCAAATCATAGAATTGAATGAGTTAAGAGGCAAAGCCTATGGTAAAGTACAGATACATCAAGAAAAAATGAAGAATACTTTTGATAGGAAGGTCAAAGAGGAGAAATTCTCGGTTGAAGATTTGGTTCTAAAGTGGGATGCCCCCATGGAAGATAAGCATGGAAAATTTGATCACATGTGGGTTGGTCCTTACATCATTGAAGCATACAGGTGAGAGAATGCTTTCATTCTGCAGCATCAGGATGGACCTCAGCTGAAAGGAGGTCTAGTAAATGGAAGATTTCTCAATCATTATTTCACCCGAAGGGAAGAGGTAAAATTATGTATCATAGTTGTATATATTTCTTTATTTTCAAACAGTACAAATGGTGAGCCAAAGGAATTGAAGCCCGAAGAGAAGGCCCTAAGCTCTAGAGGGGTAGCCATGTTACCTTTTCTTTGTTTTTTGTTAATAGAAACAAAAAAAATAAAAATTTTTGAAGTCTAAAATATGGGGAGCCACCCAATGGATTCGACACCTAGTCTACAGGGTTCTTTGTTACCTCAGAGGGAGGATAGCATCCCTAGTTAGAGCCACTTGCTAGCACTATTTTTGTGCTAAGTAGTTGGAGAGGTATAAAAAAGTGTAAGGAGAAATAAGGCCTGTCAATTTTCATATCATATGACCATGGAGGGTGTTCATAAGTTTTTTGCATATTTTTGGAAGGTTATTTCTAAGCAAAGTTCCTAAACTTATTGAAGGATTCTATATTTTTCAGTTTTAAAAGAGTATGTGGATGAGAAAACTTGTTCTAAGTTGTAATTTGATAGGAAGTGAAGAGCTAAAATGAATTGGTTTAAGAATTTCTTGAATCATCGGGAACAGGTTAACTGGTGGACACAATTGTCTGTTTGATGAAGAAGGACAGGTAAAACTACGGTCATGAATAATTTCATTGATTAAACGTACAGGGAGAAATGCAATTCTTAAATCATAGAAATGGCGTAAAAAGGTTTGTGTTTCAATGGCAGAGATCAATGACCATATCCGATCAATGGTGGGAATCCATTTCGACATTCTAACTTACACGATGTAAATCACTTTTTGAATTTGCAGAATTGGTTAAAACACCTGCAGGTTTCAATGTCCGAGATTGACGGTTACCTAGATCAATGGCGGAGGTGAATTCCGTTGATCTAAGATGCTCGAGAAAATTCACTTTCCAAATTTTCGGAATGGTGTAAAGGGAGTGGATGTTTCAATGGTGGAGATCAAGTCGGGGATAAATCTATGGCAGAGAATGATTCCGCCGATTGAACATGCATGGAGAAAATCACTTTTAAAATTTGCAGAAATTGGTAGGCCCTTCAAACTTGAACAACAAATATTAAATGTACCTTTTGATCGAGGGCTGAGATCAATTCCACAAATTAGAGTTGCACAGACAAAGGTTAGAGTTGAGATTTGTGAAATTGAGTATAGTCCACACATTTCGATGATTGAGATGGAAGTTAAGATTATATCAACAGTTCAAATAGTTTTGTCAATCCAAAGTGTAGGAAGGGAAATTTTTGGTGGGAGTGCGAAAAGTGTAAATGTGAAAGGTGATCAACGGTGCAAATTTAAGTTGAAAATGAATCCACGACCATAAATAAATCTAGACATAGAAGTTATAAGGAGGATAGAGAAGGCCATATAGCTGGAAATCAAAGTTTAAGACAAAACAAAATGGACGATTCATATTGGTGGAAGTCACAGATCAAGGATGAAGATTTGTTCCAGTATCCAAAGTTGCATGAGAAATAAAGAGGGGTGAAATAAGCAGGAATAAGATAATGTGGTTAACCAATAGTCAAGAATCAAGGGCTTAGGTTGAAGAACAACATATCTACGGGTGAGATTAGATTTGAATGAAAAAGATGCACAATCAATATGAATAATAAGATAATATAAGGATAAGCACGCAGATTCAAACTATTTGTTTTTTCTGAAGCATTGGAAAACGATAATTCAAACTGTGCGAAAGGTGCCACCGTGGCAAAACTTTGGAAACATCTGTTAGCTGACCAGGTAGGTTCATTTCTTTGTTGAACTAGTATTTCATGGTTGGAATGGAAGATTTGGAGGTTCAAAATCTTGAGTATCATAATGTTGAATAATTTCTTGAAGATAAATATTCTGAAATTTTTGACACTATCTTGCTAAATGATAATGTAGAAACCACCAAAAACAAGTTGAAAATTCGCAAAGATCAAGGAATTGATACTCATGGAGTATTCAGTTCATATTTCTTTTATTTTTCCATCGAACAAACCCCAAATTGTCTAGAGTTCATTGAGTGGTGCGGCAGTAATTATTCTCCTTATGAGGGGGTAATAATGGATGCATCTAGGTCTAAAATTTTGTGTCCATTAAATTCCCTTGCCATCCAAAATAATTTGTTATTTCCTGCTAATTTTGTCCAAATTTTGAAAGAGTACAAAGAAGAAAATCTAGTCCATTTTTTTCGAGAGTCTTCAGTCGAACAAAAAGAAACTTTCTTCAAATCCTGCTGAAAACCCGATAGTCAGTTGTTAAATCTTCCTTTTCCCATTGATTACAACATGTTTAATGAAGAAACCCAGTCTCTGTTAACCCTTAAAAGTTAGTTTTTGGGGTTGGATACAAACAAATACATCACATAACCCTCATTAAGTCTGGTGTTCACCCTTAGAACCTGGTTAGGTAGAGTCTGAGCAATTGAGTCAGTCCATGCAGTCATCATGCCTTAGATTTGATGAGTTTTTAGTTGAGAATATCCACTCTCAGCTAATAAATTTCCACAGGACAAGATCTTTTAGATTTCAATATTTTCTACTGAGGATGTTTTTAACATTCAATGAAGATAATTTACAGCTGTTAGAGATGGTAATAATAGATGAAATGAGAAGAGATTATTGTAAGTTTATGAATTTTTTCATGGCACTAGTGTATAATTTTTTATTTCAAGAAATATTACCCAGAGTATTAATAGAGATGAAAGAAACATTACAGTTTTTTCCTGAAAGAAGAATAGGGGATTCGTTACTATTTGAACATGGCACAATGATTAGGGTATATGATTTTGTTCGTCAACCCTATATCCTACCAAAATATTTTATAGTAAGAGTATTTGCATTGGAACTAATTAGACAAACGTTGATAGTTGAAGATGAGCATTTCCTGAGCTATAACAAGACTTCAGAAATTAAGTTTCCATGGACAGTAGGTCCTTTGGTTATCAATAGAAAATCATCTCTTCTAATGATCAAAACCATGCTCAGAGAAATGTGATTTTTAGTGGAAGATGCTATTAATTATGGCCCTCACCATATTATCTAAAGTAGGAGACAAGAAAATAAAAATAAACTATTTGAGCATTCTGAGGTGGCAGGACTATATGAAGCAGCAAATTGGATGGATTACCCCAAGGATATTAATAATAGTGAGAATATGCGAGAAGATTCACTTTCATCTGCACCAGGGAGCTCTTCTCCTTAGGAATATCTTTCTAGTATTGTTGCTGCATCTACTCATGTCACTCCATTGGCTAGTTTTAATGAAAAAGTGAATAAGAGAGATTTCTCAGAAGCCATGGATATACATGAGGAAGATACTGCTAGAAAACCCAAGAAGGAAAATATTGAAAAAGAAGGACAACTTGTACCAGTCACAAAGGATAAAGGAAGAAAGAAACATGTGAAGTTCAAAGGAACAGCCTTTGAAATCTAGGAGTACACATTTGATAACATTCTTGAAGGAACTGCAGATAAATACAAGTCCAAGACTGAATTGATGGACAAATATAAAGGTGTTGGGGAAAAATATTCTAAGGAAACATTGAAATTATATGATTGAGTGAGAAAATTGTCTAGTCAATATGTATCCCTAGTGGCTGCTAGGGATCGTGCTAAAAACACATTAAATTTGGCAGTGACCACAGGAAATAAAGTGGCTGAAATGAGGATGAATTTGAAGAATACTCCCTCTACTGATATGATACATTTACACAGAGAAACATGTGATATCATTTATACCAATTTCTTAAAAGAAACATTGTAGGTGTCAAAGTTACAATCAAGTAAGAAAAGATTTTAATATTTACTTAGAAAGGAGAAGGTGGAGAATAAATCCCACCAGACGTAGATTAAGAAGCTTCAAGTGGAATTATTGGTGGCTGACAGTCAAACTGATAAGGGAGCTTCCACACAAAAGTTGTTAAAAGAAAAAGAAAAGGCAAATCAATTGTTAAAAAAGAAGCTGAATATCCCATCTACTCAGCTTATACAAACTTCTGAGTAGACAAAATTTGAAAATGAAAAAGAAGCTTTCCATATTGAATTGATTGATTATAAAGCAAGGTTGCTGAAGTTGGAGGAAAAAGAAAAACAATTGGAGAAAGGTGTAGGAATTTGGGTTGAGAAAGAAAAAGGATTTTGAAAAAAAACAAGCAGAACTAGAAAATGAACTAAAATAAAAGAATAAAGAGTAGCAAGCATGAGTTCTTTCACCTTATGTACAATCTGGTGCAGTTTCTTTTTCCCAAGCTATGTCTCAGGTGAGTTTGAAAAGTTTAGAAATCACTGGTTTGAAGAACCAAAATAAAAATTTAGAAGACATAGCTGAAAAAAGAGACAAGTAAAGAAAGACATTGGAAGACAAATGTAAGGAGCTGGTAGAAAAGAATAATAAATTGGAAAAACAGGTTACAGGTCAGTCAGCCTTACAGGGAACAAAGAATCTTATCTGGGATGTACTGATAGTAGAGGAAACCAATCTCATGCCTTATTTGTATTTTATTCTAGACAAATATATTGTTACACATGAAGCTAGACAAAATGTCTTTATTGTAAAGCAGGTCTTAAATAAAAAGCCTATAGACACAGGTCATAAAGCAATCATTTTTTTGAACAGTTTGATAGAAGAGGAAATAAGGAAAGCAAATATCCAAGATAGGATCTTAGTTATCACGTGGGCAATAAAAGTGGTGACTAAATATCATCATTTAGAAACAGTTCAAGCAAAAATTGATGCTATGAATCATCAAATTAAGGAATTTTTTGAATTGTTTAATCCTTTGTTCAAAAGAGGACTTCCTTTCTTTTGGGAAGATAAAGGAGGAATGTGGTCTCAGAAGGAGTATAATGACTAATTAATCTGTTGCAAATTAGATCACAGGAATTTTGATGATATGCAGAAGCAATCTTTGTCTGGAAAAATAGTGATTGATAAATTGGCTGGAGATTTTGAGATGATGTTCGACTTTAAGGCTACATGTACCAAATTGCCAAATTTTTCTTATTAAGAAAATGTGGAGCTCAGGGTATTGGAAAAGGAGATGATAAATATGGATTTGCCAGCTGTTGATCAATGGAAAATAATTGAAAATTACAGGAAAAGTAAATACAAGTTGTGCCAATGAAGACATGAAGATCACAGAGATTTTAAAACCGAAGATTGGTTTTTAGTTATTTAGTTTGTATTTAGAAGCAGTTATTAGTCAAGAAGTGTAGATGAAAAATGTGAAAGAAGTTGGAACTACTTTTAACAGCTAGTTATTTTGTTGAGATCATGGAGCAATGTATAAATACTTTTACATTTTATGAGAAAATGGTTGAAACCCATGAGACTTTTACGTTATGTAATTTTGAGATCTGTCTTTAATAAAAGTTGCAAAGCTGAATGTTGGCATTTGAATGCAAAGATTCATGTATATTTCTTAGTTCAAGTCCGTGATTTCTCTTATTTATGTGCATGTCCTTCTTGTTAATCTTTCCATTATGTTTTATTTCATAATTGAGATAAGTGTGTGATGGTTTTCAGAATTCATACTTGGTTATGCTCTAGCTATCGTTTCAGATATTCACAAATCATTTCTACCAAAGTTAATGGATAATTCATCTAGTTGGTGCTCTTTGTTAATGGATTGTCATCATTTCTTCCTTATCACCAGACCAAAAAAATATTGATCGTAACCGAAGTACTATCTTGCTCTTGCAGACATTTCCCATGCAAACTGCTCTATGTTTCTTGATAATTGTGACTCCATATCCTAATGTACCCTTACCCTGTTTCAACCACAACAATATCTGAATTTCATTTCATGTCTATATCTGGCTATGTTATATATTTGTGAGAGATCCCTCTCTGGAGATGGAGAATCCAACTCCTTTTCTTAAAGTGGTTATGCTGCTACCTCGGGGTTCACCTTCCACAAACTTGGGTGTGATTCTCAGTGCTAGCAACTTGCTTCCTAGTGTTGGGCTTGTTTGTACAATAGAGTATGCATCCTATAATAAACCATGCTACACATTCTTGCATTCTAGTCCAATAAACATCCCTTTGTAAGTTGGTAATTGTTTTCCCAACACCAAAATGCCTTGCAACTTTGGAGGTGTGAGCCTCTTTGATAAGTTTCACTCTCCTAGCTTTAGGAACACATAGATTATCCATCTTGTAGAGTAACCTATCCCATAGATGATAGTAAACTTTGTTGTCACTGTCTTCTACATGCGATTGGCCTTATAGTTGATGAAACACCTCCTCAAATTACTCATCTTCCGTCTATTCCTCCTTGTATGCATCTTTGTGGTTTCCTCCTTGTATGCATCATGGGTGAAAGCCTCCATATGCATAAGAGTACCCAAAGATGTGATCTTGGCTATAGGTGGCTTTGAGAGCATATTTTATAGCTTTCTTATATTACTCTTCTTGTATTTCATGATTAGATGGAATTTTTGTAAAATCCCATCCACTTGTAGTGTCAGGCTTGTTGTAGATTACTCTAGGCTTGCAAATACGGTAGTAGTTGGTGATTCTTGTGAATGATTGTCTACTTTCCCATAAAATAGTGCTTCCATTTCTTAACAACTTCAACCAAGGAATATAGTTTCTTGTCATATGTAGGTATTTCAAGACTTCGCCATGGAACATTTCATAATGAAAGCATATTGGCCTTCCTCCTTGGATAAAAACCTCTCCCATAGCATATACAATTGCATCTATATCAAATTTGAAATGCTTCTACAATTTGGGAAATGTGATAACTAGTTCCCAACTAATCTTTCATTTGATCTCTTCAAAGTATTTTTGTTGATGCTTTCCCCACTAGAAACCCTTATTGTTGTGTGGCATGGGGAGGTGCAACCATAGTTGAAAAGGATGCTATGAAATTCTGAAGGTATTGCATTTCCACAAAAAATCTCCTAAATTTAGGGACATTTGTAGGAGTTGGCCACTTGGTGACGACCTCCATCTTTGCAGGATCAATCTTAATTTCTCCTCCACCAATCACGTACCCCAAATACACCAAATACCAATGAGCAAATTCATATTTCATAAGGTTTTTCAGTAATTGATGTTTGTTTAGAGTCTCTAAAACCTTATTGAGATGTGCAATATGCTCTTCCTAGGTAACACTATAAACCAATATATTATCTAAATACACTGATACAAATGAATCTATAAAAGGATGCAATACATCATTCATCAAATTCATAAATGTAGTTGGTGCTTTACACAAAGAAAAATGCATTACTAACCATTCATATATACCTTGCCTAGTATGGAAGGAGTTCTTCTAGGTGTCTTCTTCCTTCGCTCATACTTGGTGGTATCTTATTTTGAGATCAAACTTGGTGAAGTACATGGCACGTTGTAACACATATAGAAAATCATTGATCCTCGGTAAAGGGTATCAATTCTTGAGGGTGATATTATTCAACACTCTGTAGTCAATACAGTTAGAATAATCAACCCATAGTATTTACCCACTTAGACATTATTTCATTTATTTTGTCTTATTTGCCTAGTCCATGAGTCCCACCATGTGCAAGTTGTCAATTGCCTATCCATAGAGGTCAAACTTGCCATTATTGACTCATGGAGCACTTGGGAAAGTCCTGGGAATCAAATCTGCTTTATTCCTGGCCTCCTAGGCACCCTTCTGCTTTTTCTGCTTTGTTGACTGCTTTTCCAGTTTTTAAAGCACATAAGGAAAGCTAGACTAGGTGAGGTGAACCTGTTTTATTCCCCTTTCATCCTCCACTCTTTCCTCCATGCAAAAGCATGTATGAGCTGCCATTTGACCATTCTTTAGCTTTCCCATGTGCCCTTGCTAATTCGTGGGGTCCTTGATAGATTTGGGATCAGCTTTTTACACCTGTGGGGGATTTGCCTATTTTGGGTAAACCTCCTTTATGCTATATTTGGATGCTTCCTCATGCATTCGATTTGATCATGTATTCTATATATTCAGAAGCCTATGTTATTACAGGGTTGGCTATTGTACACTCAGTTAATATAATTTTGTGTTACAGCTCCATATTCAGTCTCCATTGTTGATAATTTTGCATGATCAATTGTTAATTGTTGTGGGTGAAATTAATATACCGCAGGCCTGAATTTCTACATGGTATCATATCCATTGTAGGTTGTTACTCTCCTCCAAAAATTGTTTTGCAGGTTCGACATCAAGACTGGGAGCCTTCTACTGCAGCCGGGACAGATTTTCTAAAGCTATGGATTCACAGAAAACTATCCTCACTCCCTTCAACTATTTTGAATGGAAAGCAAAGATGGAGATCTTGTTGAGAGCGAAAGGCCTCTACAGGGTGACTATGGCTATAGAAGCAGAGCCCAATGCTGCTGCAGAGAAGATCAAATGGCACAATCGGAGAGATGAGGCCTATGGCCTCCTATGTCTCAGTATTTCCCGAGACCTCCTTTTCCATCTTGATGGATTGACTTCACCGGATCAAGTATGGGAGAAACTTCCTGAACTCTTTGGAAAGACAGATGAGATGAGGGGACACCAGATCAAAAATGAGCTGATCTCCCTGAGTCCCAGTAATTTTGAATCCCTGCAGCTATATTTCTCCAAGTTCAAAGCACTAGTTTTGCAGCTGAAACAGTGTGGTATTGAAAAGAAAGATGAGCAGCTCGTATTGTCCATCCTCTCAAAGCTAGGGCCTGATTACTCAGTCTTTGTTTCAACCTTCTATGCCACAAAACTCACAGCTCGAACCTGGAAGATGCCTAGCCTTGCAGATTTCATGGAATCTCTCACACAAGAACAAGACAAACTGGTGATGTTGGGCACCATCAAGCCTTCCAAAGACCAAGCTCTGGTTGCTGGAGATTCGAAGGTGGATTCAAAAAGCAAGAAGAAAGCTAAAAAGCCACCTGAGAAAGGAAGAGACAAGAAGCAGTCTCTAGAGGATCAACAAGGTCCCAAGAAAAATACCCAGAAGAAGAAAAACAAAGGTGATATGAACAAGTGCTCATACTGCAACAAGGGAAATCATACTGAAAGCTCTTGTATGAAAAAGTAGATAGATATGTTAACTCAACTATTGGAGAAGAATGGCATCTCCCTTCTAGAAGGCTCAAAGAAGAGAGAAGGAGGATCAAGTTCTGATGACAGAGAGAGAGTTCATGCTCTAGTTGCTGGCACATCAAGATCACCCAGTTTTATCATAGATTCTGGAGCTTCAAGACACATGGTTTCGACTAAGGAGGCCTTCTCCTCACTGGATATTTCAAAAGGACCATCTATTGTACTGGGAGATGACTCTCTCACTGAAAGCAAAGGCAAAGGAAGGATAGAACTTGATCATGGTAACTTCAACAATGTGCTGT
>LPNX011110729.1:89071-99566 GCA_001517045.1 Pseudotsuga menziesii
AGCTGCAGGATGAAGACTGGACCCATGTAGAGCAACTGAAGTCAACTGAAAAGTGAGAAAAGGTTCTTGAGAATTCAAAGAATGTGAGGAACACTAAAGAAAATGATATGTTGCATCCATGAACATAAAACCATGAGTGGTAAGAACATCCCCAAGTGTTAGGAGCAGGTGTCCAGGAGGATGCAGAAAATCTTTCTCTTTACTAGTTCTGTGAGGAGATGAGCATGTGATCAATGGTAGAGAAGCACTGGGACTATTGAGAGTGAATGCTTGAGATCCATAGTCTGATATAGCTTTTGAAATAGATAATGAATCACATAATAAAATATCAGCAACCTCATATGAGGAAACTAACACCAAATCCCCATCAACAGTTTTGAAGAGAAAGTGCAGTACTTGATTTTTCACACCAGAATTGGTGAGAGAAGCTACAAGCATGAATGAAGGCTTTTGGATTTTAAAATATGAACCAAATAATATTAGATTAGAAAGTAAATCAGATCTAAATAGGTTCAAAACAGATCCAAAACTGTGATCCTCTCCAAAGTGCTATTATGATCCTCATAAATCATTCCAAAGGTTTTGTCCAATCTTGTCCAGAGTTCCTTCGGGTCTTCAATAGATCTAATGAGGTAGCACAAGCTAGGAGAAAGACCTGTTGCTATTGTTCCAAAAGCTCCGTCACTTTTATTCAGCCAGTTAATCTTACTAAAACACTCTTTACCGAGTCCAATAGACACCCGACAGAGACCTTGTCTCATCAGAGATGAAATCATTTCGAAGTTGTACCTACAATACAAAAAAATGATCTAGTAGGAGATCTGAGGAGGAGAAGTGCCTTGTCCATTGAGGCTCTGATACCATATTAAATTGAGCACATAGATCTGTGGACAAACACACAACTCACATGATAGATCACACAATTTACTCAGTTATTGAAGAATGAAACAATGCAAAAATGGTTTGCAGCTGTGAATGCTTTTCATTAATCAAAGAGTAATTAGATAGATAATTACAATGAAGTACAATGGATTTAATACCCACAAGTAATTCGAATCCACATGAGGAAGTTCGAATTGATTAGACTCTACTTGACTGTAGGTAACCAAGACCTTGTCTAAATCACTATCGGAGGACTCAATAGTTAACTGAACTTGTCTAAACCATAACCAGAGTTCATCAGAGCTCTAAAACATAAATCAAGTGTTACATTCAGTGTTGAATAAGGTTAACTGACAGTGGTAGGTTCAGTCAAGTAAACCTAGCACTAACTGAATGTAGAGGACTAGAACTAAATGTAACTAACTCCTAACTTATCTTAACTAGTCATTAACTGAAGTGAACTGACCTTGGTTGGTTTTGGCACTCCCAGTGGCTTCCTAAATTGCAGAGATTGGTCTAGGAGGCTCCTAAAATGATGCAATCAAGTGCAATCAGTGGCAGTGAGCCTCAATTAGTGTTCCCCACACTTTAGTAACTGAAACATGTGCCCCAATTAGGTCAAGTGGACTTAATGGTGTTAATGACTATAAATAGACTGGATGGACTCCGATTTAGACATGATTCCCGATTTAGACATATGAACAAATTTGGACAAGGGAGGATTTATAATCCTAACACATTTCACCTCTCACTAATTTGACAAAGAAGGATGATTTCCAATGACATGAAGGGGTTGAAAAGGATTTCCAAAGAATGAAATAGGTAATGAGTAATTGTCCTATTCTTGCATTACGTAATTTTTCTAAACCATTTGTCTTGGAGTGTGATGCGTCAGGGGAGGGCATTGGAGCAATCCTAAAGCAAGGAAACTACCCAATATATTTAGAGAGTAGGAAGATACAACCACATGAAAATATAGAATGTTGAGAGAAAGATTCTCTTGGAAGGGTTTGAAGAATGATGTTCTGAAATATGTGAATTAATTCCCAACATTCCATAAAAACAAAGTAGAGCACAATCATTCAGCTAGTCTCTTGCATCCCTTGCTTATACTAGAACAAAAACGGGAGAGCATTTCCATGGATTTTATCATTGGTTTACCCAAAGTGCTTGGTAAGGATTGCATATTTGTAGTAGTAGATAGAATCACTAAATTTTCTCATTTCATTTCTATTACTACATCCTCCACTGCTGCACGAGGTGGCTATTCTATTATTTAGAGAAGTTTTCAGATTGCATGGGATTCCCATGATAATTGTTAGTGATAGAGATAATGTATTTTTGAGTGCATTTTGGAAAGAAATATTCAAAATGGTTGGAACAAACGTGACTCCTAACACAAGCTATCATCCAAAAATTGATGTCCAAACAAAGAGGGCGAATCAACAGTTCGAAGGTTACTTGAGAAACAATGTTAGTGTGAAGCAAAAAGCATGGATCAAATGGTTGCATTTGGGTGAGTTTTGCCATAATACTACTTTTCATATGTCCATTGGAATGTCTCCTTTCAAATAACTTTATGGTTATGATGCATCCAATTTTATTGACCATATCTTTGGCGATAGTAGATCTCCAAAATCTAAGGATTGGATTGAAGAAATTCAAGAGATTTTGAAGGTTTTGAAAGATAACTTGCAGGTTTCCCAAAACCAACAAAAATAATATGCAGCTCAACATAGAGTGGAGAGACATTTACAAGTGAATGAATTGGTTTATTTGATCTTGCATCCATACAAACAATCCTCCTTAAAAGGAAAAGGCTCAGAAAATATCAAACCAAGGTTTTATGGTCCCTACAAAGTGGTTCGGAAAGTTGGAGAAGTGGCATATGAATTGGAACTTCCGAAAGGAAGTAAAATCCATAATGTATTGCATGTTTCATGTCTTAAAATGGTTATAGGGAAGAATATTTCAGTTTCATAAACATTACCTCCCTTATATGATGAAGGAAAACTCATTCTCATTCCAGAAAGAATGGTGAAGACAAGGGAAAGAAAGCTAAGGAGCATAATATAAAGGAATAATTGGTACAATGGAAGGATTTTATTAGTGAGGAATGCACTTGGGAAGATGAGAAAAAGTTTCAGCATCCAAACTTGGCATTTCTTAAGGACAAAAAATATTGGTTGGGGAAAAATATCATGTCCCCATCCAAATAATACTATTTGCAAACAATGTTTCACCAACCTACTAGTTCCCTAGGCTGAGGTGAAGGCATACAATTTTGTAATAAGGGATTTATGAGACCTAAAAGGACCTTAGTTTACCATATTCACATTAATTTGTGTCACATAAATAATAAATATTAATAAAATAAGGTGTAATTGGTTCATTGAGAAACTTGGAGGCTCATGGAGTCCTTGGGTGGCTAGATTCCCCCACACACACTTGGCATGACCTTCATCCAAATTTGAATCCATGGGGAATGTAACGTTATTGATGGGTGATGTGATGTCAAATAGAATATCATGATGCAAAAAATTTGAATTATTGAAGGAGAGTAACTTCCATAGAAGAGGAAGAGACTAAGAAGACAATGTGTGCCACTTGGAAGGAGATTCCATGCACTCTATGACAAATAATGAAAGATTCTATGAAAAATATGAAAAATTCATACCTGATTGCAGACCTATGACATATCTGATATGACAGGGATAAAAATAGCCACCAATAGGGTGCATTTGGGATTTAGAGGCATCCATTCGAATTGGGTAAAGAATGGGAGCGTGAAGAAGAGGAAAAGTGTCATAGGAGTTACTAAGCCACTAAGATGAATTGGAGGAAGACCATGGAGGGAAATTAGACCTTATGAGGCCTCATGAAGTTAATAAAATGATTTCATGATTTCATGATAATGGATTTTGATCATTTTTTAATTTTCCTTTGACATTTTGGAGAGCTTTTGCTTGTCCATTCCACTATGAGTGTTCACTCTCCCTGCTCGTGAACCGATTTTGAGGGAGCTGGATTCCTTTCCAATTTGTTTGATGAATATGCAATTCATACCTCTCATTTGGATTTGAATGAAGTGTTTTGGTTTCAGGTTGAAGTAGTATATAGTTCGAGACTTATCTATCTCCCCCTTCTCTCATTCCTACTTCACCATTCCCGCATACTCTCATGTGATGGCGCACTTGTTGGAGTGGTGCTTGCGCTTGGGTGAGAGAAGTTGATTCCACATATTGGGTATATGATGTTTGGATGTTTAATACTGTTTACCTATGCTCTGTAAGTCGAAATATCAGAAATACATGTGCAAAAATGGTCATATTTTCAAGCTCTTGATTAACTAGTTTTCATGTATTTCGCTTTTATTTTGATAGAGTTATATATATATATATATATATATATATATATATATATGATCTGTATTAAGGAATTTATGTGATGTTTAATTATGTTGGGGAATTCATTTATATGTTTTATATGGTCTCCATTTATCATGCCACTCTTTGCACTATTCCATGTACTTTTCATGAGTTAAGATTGAGCTAGTAATGTGATTCCCCCTTAAGCAATTTCACTGAAATTTGTCATACAAATGTTGCAATTTATAACCAGTTTGCAGAGATAATAACCATGTGTAATGAAATCCCCTGATGTATTATATCAGTCCCTATACTTTATTAAAATTTTTGGGAGATTCATACTTGAGTTGGGAAGCCAATTTGTCCTACACCCTAGGATGGAATTTACCCACAATTTCCTAGCAAATTTTCTCTCTTTGTCATCAGCCCCAAATAAAGTTGTAGAATATTAAGGTCATATTAAAAATGTCCATATATCATATTGGGATCTAATAAGACTCACCAAACCATTTCCTTTCATATTCAATGTCATTTGGAGTCAGTTGGAACCCCCATAGTCATGACTAGTTAAGCCTGAATTTGCCCAAATTGCAGTATTCTCCCAAAATATCCGAGTAAGGCCATTACAAATTCCTGGATCCTATAATTTCCACAAAAACCCCAAATAAAATTTCTTAGATACCAATATGATCTGTAAATTATCATTGATAATCCAATATAATAGTTCATCACAATAGATCTTAAAAATTTCTACAAACTCTTACTTATCTAGTGTTTACTAATTATTTAAGATAACCAGAAGTGAGGATTATGACTTGCTCTTTTATTCTCCAATATGAAATGCAAATACAAATTGGTACTCTCTATGGAATTTCCTATGACACCGTGGCTTGTATACTATTACAGAATCTCCTAGTTTCTTCGTGATGCTCTAATATATTTTCTATAGATCTTTATCAATTGTGGAACAATACAATAGTATCATGAGAATGGAACACCTTCTTGTCCCAATGGCCCAATATTTAGCAATGTCCAATTAGTTATAGATTTTTTGTGTGCCTCAAATCCCTTGTAAAGGTTAGTGTTTTTCTCGCGATATAATGATTGTGAAAGTTCACATGTGACTAGCTCCACATGTGTGGGTAATGAGAGTTGGCATGGAATCCACTAGATACCATGATAGGCCCAACTTGTAGGAGACATAACTTCCTCATACAAATTTCTTGCATCATTGGAAATATCTCAAAGTGTATAGCATCATCAAGGGGGTAGGAACTATGTTCATAAAATTTTGACCTAAGAAAACCATTTAATCCCTCAGCAAGACTTAAAAGGTTCTATACCACAAATATGCGAAGCAAGAACCGCCCCTGAATGAGCCCTACAAGCCAATTCATCCAATATTTCCACCTAGAAAGCACCAAAATTGATGAAAATCATATATTGATCCCTTTTGGAACAATTTTACAATTTTCTACATTTGTTCATGATTATGACTTGACTCATTGCATTCAGTGAAACTTGGAGAAATAGTTGCATATTTCATTCCTAAGTTACAAAGAAAACAACCAAGAACGTCTTGAAGCTAAGAAGAAAGGTTGAGCCTTGCTTTCCTACCTAGTGGTATATGTGTTTACATACACCGAGTATTTATTATCATTTTCATTGTAGTTGGATGTTGTGTGTAGTCTATACCAAGAACATAGGCCTTGTGGCTATCCTAAAGACATAGATACATGTATATCACTTGAATCAAATACAAAAGTTAAATTACACATAGTATCTATGTTACAGAAGTTAGCAAGCTATAAAACCCTTGATGATGGATTGAACTTAATACCTACTTTATTTTCTTGTCAAAAATAAATTCATCAAGGGCATCCACTTATTCCATGTTTTCTTGTGATGTATGTTCTAATGTTAATCCTAGATAATAATTAAGGCTTCCTATCACTTACATTTTGACAATTCTATTATTCTTGGATCAATATTGCTATGGATTTTTTATCCCCACATATGTCTGTAGAGTAACTTTTCTCCTCTTTCTTTTTCTTAGCTTCCTATGTGGCTTTAGCATCTACTTTTGGTATTTGATATTCTATTCTCTTGATTCCAACTTCCGTATCTTGCCTCTTTCTTTCATTTTCTGCTTTTGCATTAGATTTTACATCATATTCTCTCCTTATGCTTTCTTGTTTAACTTCCTTATCTCTAGATTCTTGATAAAATTTCTTTTGTCTTTCCCCTTCTCTTTGTTGCTAACCATTTTCTCTTTGTTTAACCTTGACAATACCTCCCCAAATGACCCACCTTTACTCTCTACATATTTGCAATGAATTGCAACATGGGACAAAATTGGAGAGCATGTTCATATAATCTCCACTCTTCCTTGGCAATGTTGAATATTTCTTTTTCTAAGGAAAAGTCACCAATGGATAGGTTTGAATCAATGGTAGACTGAATTAAACAACACTAACTACTTTCCAAAATTAAATGGTTACTACCTAGGATAAGAAGATGGGAGAATACTTGTGATTATAGGGTTGTTCCCTTTTTGTTTTCAGCGTGAAATTCAAATACTTATTCATGGTTCCAAACCTTTCTTCATACCAGGGATAATTTTAAGAACACCCCCATAATTTATATGTATAATAAATGGGCAAATCTCCCTAATATATAGGAAAATTTGAAGGTTATTTTATCAATAATATAATATGTATATATAATTTTTTGGCTAATATTTCATTTTATACTATTGTAAAATCTTGGTGAATCTTTCATTAAATTATAAGATATTGTAAAATCTTTGGGAATATTTCACTAAATTATAAAATATTGTTAAAACTTGGTGAACTTTTCATCAAATTTTAAAACGTTTTAACGTCTTGGTTAATATTTTGCTAGGAAGATTCAAATTTTGATTCTATGTATTACTAAGGTAGTGCAATAGAAGAGTGCATACCAAATATTGACTCTCTTGACTCCTGCACCCTCAAATGAGAAAATGTGTGAATGAGGATAGTAGGGATTGATTTATACATTTCACAAGTAGTATTGAGCCACTCACAACTATAGGTGTTGGTGAAACAAAACTACAATAACTAGATTCAGGGAAAGTGGGGACTCCACTCTTTGTCTCGTCGATTAATTGTCCAATGGACATGTGGGGACTAAAATTTTGACATACTGACAAACTTATAGAATTGAAAACTTTACACTATGGAGTGATTATGGAACCAATGAACCATTATTACAATGTGGATTATTATCGAGACCCACAACCTTAATATAGTATGAATTCACAATTAGTCGATTTTACAAATCTCTAATTTTTAAGATACCTTCTAAGAAAAAATAACCTGCTTATCTGTTTATAGATATGAATGAAACTTTTTCCTTTCTTTGCTGAAAATCAAAATATGAGCTATGTCATTTGATTTAGAATTTTTAGATTTAGTTAGAAACTTGCAATGGTTATTAGAAATAAGAACATACACTAACAAGAATAGGAACCACATTAATGCATCATCACATATATCATTAGAACTAAAGGATATAATTTCTCACATAAAATGAGGAGGTGTTTGTATCCATGTCCTTCAAATTTATGAAAGCATGCAAAATATGGTAAAATTGTTTTAGCAAGCTCATTGAATGCCAAATACTAGATATCAAATAACAGAATGTCTACATATTAGGTAAAACATGCCCTCTACATATTATATTCAATCATTATGGAAATGAAGCATCGTATTCCAACTAAATCATATATTTACCATACATAACTAGATCCACTTCTAGATGATGATAGCAATTACACATCAAAACAAATCATCATAAAACATTTTACTTATGAATGACCCTTACAAAAAAATCGTAAAAGAAGTACCGAACCCAAAAAAATTAGGTCACAATAAAATTACAAACTTGGCAATACAAATAAAAAAATATACCAGTCATGAACTTATCAATAGAAATAAAAGAATCTACTGGAATGCTTTGGACAAATGTACAAGAAGATGACCAAAATAATGACCATTCCACTGTAGCCCTACCATTATAATCATTGTGTAATCATTTATATTACAAACATCCCAAACATCAACAATAACAGACATAAAATATGAACATATACATTCTCATTAATGTCCTAGATCCAATAATAATTGCAGAGCAAGATCCTAGTATAAGCACATTTTAAACAATCTGGCGCCTCTCCATCAGGAGTAGAATCCACTAACAACATATAAATGTCAGTCAATAGTTTAAACATGACAAGGAATACAATAAATCATATATTTTGAGTGCTACAACACTTTCACGGAACCAATACTCCTAGGATATAATAAAACCCTAATAACACTGAATGAACCCTAAGAATCAAAAGTTCCCTAGAATTCAACAGGACTCAAAAAGTATCCATGATAAAAATCATGATAAAAGGTAAATTTATAATATAATAATCTATTGTAAATATGGATAAAAAGTATAAAAAGCATGATAAAAAGAATACCATGTTAATTATATGATAAAAAACACAATGTGAGTTTGTATTCTTTAATAAATTGCATGTGATTCATGCCCCTTCAAGACCTGAGCTTTCGACAATGGAGATGTTATGAGAAGATTAAAATGTCGAGAAAACTAAGAATGAAAAGTGGAAATGCATCAACCAAAACCTTCACTCTATAAGAACAATGTGATGTGAGTGAACCATGAATTGTTGTAGCCTTTATATAGAAAAACATATCCCTTGATTTTATCTCCAGTATTGGAAATTGAGGTCTCAAAGAATGTATCAATGAAATTGACTAAGAATATAGGAAAATGCAACCATATCATGAATGAATTTAAAGGAAAATGGAGGAAAAAATAACCCCTAGGAGCCTCCATTACTAAAAATTGGGGGAGAAGGAGTGATTTCACTAGAATTCCTTTAGAAATTGGGGGCGAAAGATAGATTGGAGGGAGATTTTGCTAGGGAGAAAATGGTTTTTTTCATTTTCCTCATTAATATATGGGAGGCTATTAATTTTGGATTTATTTTTTATAGTAAATATTGGGTGAATATATTTTAGTTGAAAAACCCCTCACTATATAAGAGAATAACCCACTAAATTTTTGTAACCCCCTTAATATAGCCCCTAAAACTATCCACGCTTCATACCTACACACAAAGGTTCAAGGTTCAAACAAATTGCTAAGTAATAAAGGTTCAAACAAATTGCTAAGTAATTTGGATAGGGGGAGGGAGGGGGAGTGTGGGTCCATGGAGAGGAGAGATATTCATAAATGTAAATAAAACCTTATACCTAATAGATTTTGCTAGCAACTTTTTCACCCAAGTATGAGTTTCTCCTGTCTGGACCACATATCATTTTATACTCCACCTACTCTCTCCAAATTTACTATGGCTGAGAAATATATGAAATGTTTTGAAATAACTGAAGGTTAGAGATAAAATCAAAACCAAGGGGATCTGATGAGGGAAAATTGATACAAATTGAGGTATATTCCTCCCAAAATTTCTCTAGCATGTCCTTTCACTCAATGGTGTCTTCCCGCATCTCCTAAAAATTGATTCATATTTATACCATAAAGAGGTAGTATAGTTAGTTGCAAATGGAGATAGAGGTTGTGCAAGTGTACATACCTTGTAATTTCCACTTAGGAGCACGCATTTTTTTATAGGATTTTATTGAAGGTACCCATGGGTTTCTTAAAGGAAACTCACAAGTTGATTGAATGAAACATGCAAAAAACCAATTAAGGAATCGAAATATATGAAATAGGAGGAGAAATTATGAAATAATAGTAGGTGAATGACGAATAATGCATATATGGTCAAGAGTGAAAAAATAAGGATATAGGAGTTACACCCTAATGTATGTGTTCAGAAGGGAAACTAGGCCAAAATACATAATAATAGTACACAGGAATATGAAAAGTGAAACCAAGTGGAGCCCAACAAACCCATGATTTGAAAGGTACATGCAAGAAAAAGCCAAAGTGTTGGATGAACCTCTTTCCTAAGGAGGCCATATCCATGGTTAGGTGAAAACAATAATGGTCATCAAATCGAGTACACCACATATATGTGAAGTACATATAGAATGAAAACCCATGGAGATGAAATACTACATAGTGGATCCATGTTAAAACTGTTGGAATATCAAGCAATACTGAGAGGGGGGGGGGGGGGAATCAATATATTTAAAATTTTTTTCACTTAAAACAAAATCAAC
>LPNX011110729.1:99640-163617 GCA_001517045.1 Pseudotsuga menziesii
AAAACCACCAACGCTTTCTATTCTACAAAATTATATTTACAAATAGTTTATGCCTGTTGCTATAGACAAGGATACTACTACACCCTATTTACCAACAACTACTGGAAGGAGGATACGACCCCCTAGTTTATCAGCTACTACTGAAAGGATGCTTCTACACCCTATTTACAAGCTACTATTGGAAGGATGCTACGACCCCCTTTGCAGGATTGTTGTCTGCCCTAGCACCTCCCAACCACCGTCATATGATAATTAGATATAATACTTACACTTATGAATCTTCCAATTGAATGTACAGAGACACTTGTCTAAAGAGTTAAATATTTTCTTATATGCCCTCAGCCATGCCTCTTCATCTAACAGTCATGCACCCTCATTGTGACTCTTCACAAGAAAAAACCCATTCGAAATTACCTCTTTGTTTTAACTTGCAAAATTATCAGTGTGATTTCTGCAATGACCCTTCTGCAATCAACCTTTCTACAACAACATATCCGCAATTACCTTTCCGAAACTACCCTTTCGTAACTACCTTTCGGTAATGACATTTCCACAATGACCTTTCCACAATTGGAAACTCCTTCCTTTTGCAATTGCAGATTGTGGGTTGCAGGTCTGCATTTCGACTTTTCTCAAAATTGCTTTCACAAGACTTCTTCTGTAATTTGCATATTGTGGCTTCCTTCCATATTGCAGATTACAGATTATGGATGTGCCTCCCAACTTTCTCGAAATGGGATTCCGCAAATCCTGTTAACCGTTGATCACTTTGTTGGATCCTCCTCGTCCGTTGATCAGTTGTCAAACACAGAACTTCACTTTGGCACTCTGAAATGTTATCTTCCATGCATATTTACTTTACAGATCCTCTCACTATCGTCGATCTAATTTATTGATATGATCTTATCTGCCCAAACTGTGCTAAATAACCTGACTACAACTCCACGACTCTGCGTTGATTGATCAGAGGATTGATCAATCAAGCTCGATCAGACTTCGCTAGACTTGATCCCCTCGCTGGATCTACACATAATATTTGTGGATTAGTTTCATCAATGTTTCCTTATGATATCATGTGGATAACAATGCCAATTTAATCAACAATATCCCCTTTGGCATTGATGGCAACATTTTCTTTCCACAAAGTTTCTCCCCCTTTGATAACAATGAAAAATTTTCAGGAAAAAAACTCCCCCTGTGATGTTATTTCATTTTGCTATATTTCTTCATAATAATATAGTTTGTAGCAAAGTATACTTGCATATGCTGATCTTGTTCTCCTGTTCCTTCTTTTAACAATTTGAAGTACGGATGATTTTAAGGAACCATACTTATTTAAAAGCATATAAATGTTGGCGAATCTTACCAATTCTTAAAACACCAACTATAAAAATTTTAGTGATATTTTTCAAAAAATATTTTAATTTCCAAGGATTTTATATCATTTACATAATAAATTGGCATTTTTTAGGGTGAAAAACGTTTACCCCGTCAAAATTGGGTGAAATAGGTCTTCAAAAATTGCAAAATGGCGAATCGTTTTTAGGAGAAAACCCCCTAAAATTATCCCTGATTTGAATATGCATACTATAATTTTCACTCACCATGTGGGTGTGTCTTCCCTTGTCATCTTTTCTCCTTTTCCTGTGATATTGTTTTCATCCTTTTAATTTTTAATTATGAGGAATAACCCCCAATTTCTTCCTAAGATAGGAAAATGATTCTCTAGGTAACGACTTAGTGAAAATGTCTGCAAATTGTTCCTTCATATCAATATACTCTAATTTGACCACTCTTTAAGACACTTGCTCTCTTAAAAAGTGATATTTGATTGGAAAATGTTTTGTCTTAGAGTGCATAACAAGATTTTTGGATATGTTTATAGCACTTGTATTGTCACAGTGTATAACAATGGGGTCCTCATATTTTACAAGTAAATATTCCAATGTTTTCTTCATCCAAATGACTTGTGTACAACATGATGCAACAACAATATACTACTTATTCTATAGAAAATGAAATTGAAGACTTCTTTTTTCTTAGCCATGACACCAAGAAATCTCCTAAGTAGAATGTTGCTCCACTAGTTCTTTTTTTGTCATCAATACTTCATGCCTAATATTCATCAGTGAATTCCTTTAAGGTGAAGTTATTTCTTTTTGGGTACCATAAGCCTTAATCCACAGTACCTTTTAGATATATAAGAAATCTTTTTACTGTAACCACATGTGTTTCTTTTGGGGGTGATTGGAATTTAGAAACCAAACCTACAACTTGCATCACATCCGGTCTTGTAGTTGTTACATATAATATAATTCTAATCATTGAACTATACATAGTATGATCTAATTCTAAAGATTCATCATTCTTGCTCAATTTACAACCAGTGACCATAGGAGCATTAACAGGTTTGGATTCTTCCATTTTGAACTTTTTCAACATCTCTTTGACATACTTAGTTTGAGAGATGAAAATTCATTTTTCTGTTTGAGATACTTGTAAACCTAGAAAGAATGTTAGTTTTCCTAACATTTACATTTCAAATTCCTTCTTCATTTCTGAAGAAACATTTACACTCATAATTTGTAGATCACTTCCAAATATGATATCATCTACATAGGCTACAACAATGATCATATTTTTGTTTTCAAATTTTATGTATAGATTACTATCAGTGACACCTCTTCTATATCCTTGCTACTTTAAATACTTGTCAAGTCTTGAGAACCATTCTCTTGGAGCTTGTTTAAGACCATAGAGTGCCTCCTTAAGTTTGCAAACATAATTTCTACTTTCTGATAAGAGAATTCCTTCATGCTGCTCAATATAGGCTTCTTCTTCAAGTTCTCCAATAAGAAATGAATATTTTACATCCATTTGATATACTTTAAAATTATTATAGCATGAAAAAGCTAAAAACATCCTAATGGATTGAAGTCTTGCCATAGGTGCAAAGGTTTCTTCAAAGTCAACACCTTATACTTGCACATATCCTTTGCATACAAAACTGGCCTTGTTTCTTGTCACATGACCGTGCTCATTGAACTTGTTTTTAAAAATCCATTTGCTTCTAATAACATTCATACCCTTAGTTCTTGAGATAAGTTCCCAAGTTTGGTTATTCTTTATTTGATCAAGTTCATCACTCATAGGATTGATCCAATCCTCACTTTTATGAGATTCCTTAAATGTTTTGGGTTGTAGTATCGAAAGTAGTGCTTGTTCTTCATCAACTAATTTTCTTCTTGTTTTAACTCATGAATCTTTGTCACCAATTATTTGACTTTCATGATGATTTTTCTAAAACCACCTCAATGGTGTCTTTGTATCTGATCTTGGAGAATATTCATTATTATTTTCATGTGACTCTTCTTCTTCTTCTTCTTTAGAAGCATCTTATTCTTGTGAACTTTATTCTTTTTCTTTAACATCTCTTTCTTCATCATCAGTTCCTTTAACATCCACACTTTCTTGATTTTGTATTCTTATTGGTTTAGTATCATCAACAATTACATTTTCACTTTCTATGATCTTGTGCAACCTTAGATTAAAGCATACGTATGCACTTTTGGTGGAGGAATAGCCAATAAATATGCCTTCATCTATTCTAGAGTCAAGCTTCCCTAGATATTCATCATCTCTTTTTATGTAGCATTTACTTCCAAAAACTCTAAAATATTTAACTGGAGCTAGTATTCCAAACCATAGCTCACAAGGAGTCTTGTCACTATTCACTCTGAGCTGTCCTTTGTTTGTACATAGACAATTGTTTATGCCCCCTCTATCCAATAGCCATCAGTAATTTTGGCTTCATTAAGCATAGTTTTAGCTGCTTCTTGGACTGTCATGTCATTTCTTTCAAAAACTCCATTTTGTTGAGGATTTTTTTCTACTGAAAATTGCCTCTTGTTTCTATGAGTTTCAAAAAACTCATTAAATTTATTTGAGGTGAACTCACCACCATTATCTGACCTTAGACATTTAATCTTGAGATTTGCTTCATTTTCAACAAGTGCTTTGAAGGCTTTGAACTTCATAAGGGATTCTAATTTTTCTTTAAGAAATGTCACCAAAGTAATCCTTGTATGATCATCGATTAATAACATAAAGTAATGTTCACCTTGAAATATTTTAGCCCTTGTTGGTCCACAAATATCGATGTGAATTATTTTTTGATGTATTTGTAAGTTCGGAATGTATTCACCTATGTATCTTATGTCTTGTACCCCAATGTTTATTTTGGGATGTGTCTGTAATGTAATTGAGTCATGATGTCATGCCCCGATGTTCTGATCAGGAGGATCTATAATGTAAACAAGTCATGTCAAGTCATTGTGGGTAAACCTCCTATTGTCTAAGGGTTAAAGTCCCCACAGTTCCGGGGCACTAGGGTTATTAGACTCACCTAGTGAAGTCGGCCCTAGTAGGGTTTTAGTCATGTCAAGAATCAATATAAATAGAGAGGTGACCTCTCTATTTAACACACACTCACACACAGTCAGTTGTAGCGCATGGTTGAGGAAGAAGAAGACACTGGGGCTAGGAAGAAAGAGGTTACTACTGTCGGGAGATCATCTTACTGTTTTGGGCTTTTCTATTTGGTGTTGATTCTATCTCTGAGGAAGTTGCAGGGTTTTCTCCATTTATGGTTTCCCCGAGGAAAAACACTGTGTTCATTGTCTCTTGTGTTTGATTGCTGTGCTTTTTATTCTCTCAGTTAAAAGATCCTAATAATGCTAGCTTAATGTTAAAAATCTAACATGGAATCACAGCTAACCTGAGAAGAAGACATTGTGCAGCTACAGGAAATAGGGATTCCTACTTTGTGGATCTTCCTCTACAGATTTTTAGCAAAAGAAGGTTGGATTAACTCTCCTCCTTAGGGCACATCTTTCTGTCGAAGCAGAATCCAATTTTGAGGTTTTTCAGTTTTGGACCCAACACTGCTACCGAAAATTAGAGCTTTTCACAGAAGAGGAATTTTTCAGTGATCCCAGGCCTGGATTGATCTCCTCCACAAAATCGAAGTTAGGGATCAATTTCAAAGCATTTGGTTGGACAGAACTCCACAAAAGAAAAACCCTAATCTGCTCCTAAACCAACACTACAGGATTTCAGCTCCAAATCCAGATCCGACATCTTGATCTGGTAAGATCTAAATATTTTGTATTTCTATTTGAGGTTCTTAGTTAAGATGTCTCATCATACCAAGCTTGATGAAAAACTTGAGGGAGCTGATAACTTTTGAGCCTTGAAGTTATCAATAAGAATGTAGGAAGAATGTTCTCAAGAAGATGCTCAGATAACAGCTCGAGAAGAGAAGATGGGAAGTGAAGATCAAGCTCTCACAGTACAATCCAAGAAACCCAGATCCAACCATCACAGAAGTAAGTATTCTAATCAAAGGAATAACTTCAGAAAACCTAAGACAAGTCTAAGTTTATTTGCTATACATGTGATGAGAGATGACACTTTTCTAGAGATTGTCCTAAGAACAAAAGTATCTCTCAAGAAGAAGGGAAATAAGAGAAGACATCATGCTCATGCTACAGAGGATGATGAACCTTCATCGAAGAGAACCAGATATGAAAGTGAAGATTCTTCAAGCAAGGAAGAATATGTTTTGATTTCTGCTCTCACAGAAAACATTACTCATGGAAGCAATGATTGGATTATAGACAATGGTGCTTCCAAGCACATGACTGGATTCAAGGAATCCTTTGTGAAACTTTCAGAACATGAATCACCTCACAAGGTGAAACTAGGAGATGACTACCAGTATCCAATAAAAGGTAGTGGGGAATCCTCCTATAAGCTAGACTCTGGAAAGTCTACGACAATGAAGGAAGTATTGCTTGTACCAGGACTTAAGAAGAACCTTTTCTCCATATCTGCATTAGATGCAAAAGGAATGAGGGTTGCATTCATAGATGGTCAAGTCATCATGTGGCCAAAAGGAAAGACTATTGATGATGTAATAGTGATTGGGGAACAAGAAGGAGGTTTGTACAAATTGAAGGGCCATCTAGAACAAGCCTTGGTCCATGAAACAATAGATCCAAATGAACTTTGGCATAGAAGGCTTGCAAATGTGCATTACACAACACTACCTCTTGCAAGCAAACATGTGGAAGTTCTTCTGGAAATACAAGAAAAACATGATGGGGTCTTCAAAGGATGTGTGAAAGGAAAGAACACAAAGAAGACATTTCCAAGTAGAGAGAGAAAAGCAAAATGAATCTTGGAAATCATCCATTCCAATGTATGTGGTCCAATGTCATCAAGTTCACTAAGCAGGTATGTATACTATGTTTCTTTCATTGATGAATTTTCTAGGAAGACATGGATCTACTTCATGAAGAACAAAGATGAAGTATTCAACAAATTTAGGAATTCAAAGCCTTGATTGAGAATCATACTGAAAAGAAGATCAAATCCTTTCGATCAGATAATGGCAGAGAATTCACATCAAATGAATTCAAAGAGTTATGCAAAGACTCAGGTATTAAGAGGGAGTTGTCCACTCCTTATAATCCATAATAGAATGGGATTGTAGAACGGAAGAACAAAACTATCATGGAATCTAAAAGAGCTATGCTTCATGAACAAGATCTTCCTATGCATATTTGGGTAGAAGCTGCCAGAACAACGGTGTATGTACAGAACCGTACTCCATACAGAGTACTCGAGAACAAGACTCTTGAAGAAGTCTTCTCTAGCAAGAAACTAGAAGTCAGCCATCTCATAATATTCAGCTGTCTTGTGTACATACACATTACAAAAGAGAAGAGGACAAAATTAGATCCTTCAGGAAAGAAGGGTATATTTGTGGGATACTCTGAAAGCTCGAAGGCTTATAGAATCTATTTCCCAGGATACAAGAAGATTGACATCAACAAGGATGTGACATTTGATGAATATGCAGCTTACAACAAATCCAAAAAGAATCCTGCTAAAGAACCTGAAGAAGTAGAAGCACCTAGAATTCATGACACAACCATGAACGAAGAAAATCAAGGAGAAGATCGAGAATTTGAAGAACCACAAAGACCTGTAGATCCACCTCTAGAAAAGAATCCTCATAAGAGGAAACCTGCTTGGGCACGTGAAATTATCCAAGGTGCAGAAAGATATGGGGCTCCAGAAGAGAATCACAGAGAAAGAAAGAGGGCCAGATCCTGCTCCGGGTATGTAGCATTACTATGTGATTTCATTGATAAATAACCTTCCAATTATGAAGAAGCGACAGAACGGAAAGAATGGAAGTGTAATGTCCCTGACCCTCCGATCGGGGAAGAGGACACTACTATATGTCAAATCCTTCGGGAATTTATCCCCATGAACATGAACATACATAAATATATTGCTGAAGCATGATACTTAAACCATAAAACATATTACGAATCATAGTCATTCATATACACAACGGAAGCAAAACATATCAATCAGCATTCATGAATATATGGATCAGAATTTAACATGTATAACATCGTTCATCAATGGTAATTATAATTGCAAATACAAGTAATTAGGCAAGAATAATTATCTTATAAAGAGCTTGTTCCACAACCAGCTACAACGCTGCAACGTTCCACCCAACCATAGGCCCTCGTGCTCTTTAATATCTTAGAAACACTGCCACCCCCGATCCGGGCATGATTCCCCAAGGAATAAGGAACTAACAGGCTTACACATAGCCAAGGATAACAACACCACTAGGGTACATAGTTCAGCCAAGCCAACACAGTTGGGTTTATTAGGCGAACAACAGATTAGCCAAGCCAACAAAGTTGGGTTTATTAGGCCATCCAGGAGCTAGGAAAGGCTAATGCTAAGCTGGTGCACTGACACCAGAACCAGAATGGCCTCTAGAACACCCACACACACCCAACACAAGGAAATCAATCCTTTCTATGCAACGCAGTCCCTCAGACCCTAATCTCCCTTCCAGTGCCATTCAGGGGTTGTGGAGAAGAAAGCTAGCTCAGTAGATCTATCTATGTGGTTCTCAATCCACCAGGTTTATCAAGCACCTCAGGTCCTCATTCACCACTCCAATGTAGTTTGAGGACAAAACCAGTGCATGCAGGAAGCCAAACAACTATTCAAACTTTTACCGAGGAAAACATAGTCCAGCAATCGTGGCCTAGCTCAGTAGCTCTGTCTGTGTGGTTCTCAATCCACTAGGTTTATCAAGCACCTCAGGCCCTCATTCACCACTCCAATGCAGTCCGAGGAAAAAAAAACTGCATGCAAGCAGCCAAACAACTATTCAAACTTTTACCAGGGAAAACACAGTCTAGAAATCGTGGCCATTAATAGCCCACGAGCAACTTTGAGCCCACAGCACACAATATTCACTGCAATCACTGAAGGAAAATACACAGACCAGAAAACAGAAAGAGAACCGATTCTCAATCTGTGTGTGAGGGGAGAAAGACACAGCTAAAACACATAGCTGGAAAATGCAATCATGACCACGATTCCACAGTGGAATAACAGTCAATGAACCACAGAGGAAAACACAACAATCTACAGTATTTTCCACATTGTACAGGGAAAAACACGATCGATAATGCGTGGAGGAAGCTGCAAAAAACGATCGGTGAGAAAACCCACAATAGTCTAACAATGGTGGGGAAAACCAACACTTTGCATGAACAGGGGAAGAATGTCTCTCCACTTAGCAAGGACATGTGAGAGGAATGGAGAACCCCACATCATGGATTGTCGATCCTTTTAACTCAGCCCGTGTGAAGGTGGATGGACAGCCACCACTCGGATAGTGGACAAACCATCTACAATTCAGAAGGTGCATCGTGTAGAGAGTGTAGTCACGTGGGGAGAATGGCAATCCTGGCATAATGGTCTTGCTTTTAGCGAATAAATGCCCCACTAACAACCAAACGATTAAGGGTGGTGGTTGGATGAGACAAGGGAGGATGGGTGAAGAGAGTGGTGACACATGGCTTGCCCCACCCCCCCCACACCATGGCTCAGGATTTAACTTTCCGCCACCTTACCCTTAGGAAATCATGCCCCTTCTCAATTTAGTTGTAGTGAACATAGCTGGCTGGGTTATTAATTAAAATGCATAGTTACATGGTGCCACAACTTAATATTTATGCCGCATGTCCCGATATACCATTGGTGACCATTTCAATCCAAAACATAGCATAACCAAATCATGGTGGGGCCTTTTCCTTTAGTTCCACACCATGATTATTTACAATATGTGTATCATGTATATTAATGAAAAATGGGGTCAAAACTTGGGTGTTACATTCCCCTCCCCCTTCAATAGCACTGTCCTCAGTGCTTTACAAAATTTGAACAAAATGCTACACTGGTACAGCCTCAACATTCTACAGAATTGAACAAAAATGGATGTGCCAATCACATGGCATCCTCAAGCTCCCACGTAGCCCCTTCAGGTCCATAATGCTCCCACTGCACCTTTACCTGCCCTATTGCCTGGTTCCAGAGCATTGTGACCTTCCTGTCGAGGATGTGCATTGGCTCGATTTGGAACTCTCCCTCGGGTTCCACCTGAATCACATCCCAATTTATCACATGGTTAGGATCATGTACATATTTCTTAAGCAAAGAAACATGAAAAACATTATGAGCTCTAGTACTAGTAGGAAATGCAGGTCTATATGCAACAGGACCTATTCTTTCAAGCACTTCAAACGGTCCACAATATCTAGGTGATAGCTTGGCACAACTTCTAAGCTTCAACAAACTTTTCTTTGTCTTCACTCTGAGGTAAACATGATCCCTAAGACTGAACTCTCTGTTCATCCTATGCCTATCTGCATAGCTTTTCTATCTGTCCTGTGCTGCTTTCAAATTCCTCCTGATCCTTACAACACCTTTCTCCATTTCCTTGAGAAATTCTGGTCCAAGCACAACTCTGTTCACTGGGTTATCCCAAGTCACTGATGTCCTACACCTTCTTCTATACAAGGCTTCATACGAACTCATCCCCAAGGATTCCTGCTGTCCATTGTTGTAAGCAAACTCTACCAAGTGTAAGTAATCTTCCCACTTGGTTGGTTTGTCCATCACATACATGCAAAGCATATCTTCAAGCACCTGATTAACTCTTTCTGTCTGCCCATCTGTCTAAGGATGGTAGGCAGTGCTGAATTTTAGCTTTGTACCCAAATCTACAAACAACCCCTTCTAGAAATTGGAAGTGAACTTGACATCTTTGTCAGAAATTATTGCCTTCGGCAATCCATGCAATTTGAAAATCTCCTTCATGAAAATCCTTGCAATGTCATCAGTCTTGTGCGTAGACTTCACTGGTATAAAATGTGCTGATTTTGTCAACTTGTCTACCACAACCATGATGGAATCATGTTGTCTCCAAGTTATCGGCAATCCTGTGATAAAATCCATGAAAATAACTTCCCATTTCCATCCCGGAATTGGTAAAGGCTGCAAAAAACCTACTGGATGTTGATGCTCAACCTTTACCTGTTGACATTTCATGCACCTTGAAATGTATTTAGCCATGTACTTTTTCATTCCTGGCCAAAAGTATTGTTTTCTAGCTGCAGCAATTGTCTTCTGATATCCTGGGTGACCAGAATATGGAGCTTGATGGATTTCATCCATAACAACTTTCCTCAAATCTGCTACATTTGGAATATAAATTCTTCCTTTATAAGTAAGAAGTCCATCTTATTCCAATTTATATCCCTCATACCTCTTCTCAAGACTTTGCTGCTGCACTTTGTCTTTTACCTGTCCATACAATTCATCTCCGATAACATGATTAACAATCTGCTGCCTCAAATCTGATTGGCAAATAGTAAGAGATGCCACATGCATTTCCTGTACCTTCCTGCTGGGTGCATCAGGTACCTTGTTTTCTTTTCCTTTTATGTTCTTGATTTTGAAATCAAACTCACATAAAAATTCCAGCCATCTCGCTTGCCTAGCATTTATAGTAGGCTGATCAAACAAATACTTCAGTCCACAGTGATCTGTTCTGAGTTCAAATCTTCTACCCATCAAGTAATGTCTCCACATCTTTAGAGCATGTACTATGGCTGCAACCTCTAAATCATGAGTGGCATAGTTCTTCTCATGCTCCTTCAGATTTCTTGACTCATAACATATCACGTGGTTATCATGCATAAGGAATCCTCCAAGCCCTTGTTCGCATGCATCGGCACATACCACAAAGTCTTTTTCTGGATCTGCAACTTTCAATACTAGTGCACTAGTGAGAAGATTCTTCAACCATTGGAAGATTTCTTCACACTTTGATGTCCATTCGAACTTTGTTCCCTTCTTCTGCAAAGAAGTGATGGCATGTGCAACCTTGGAAAATCCTTCAATGAATCTCCTACAATATCTTGCAAGTCCCATAAAAGACCTTACATCCGTCACATTTCTTGGAGTAGGCCAATTCATGATGGCTTCAATCTTCTTAGGGTATACTGATATACCCTCTTTAGAGATAATGTGACCCAAGTACTGAATTCTATCCCTATAGAAGTCACACTTGCTCATATTTGCATACAACTAATGTTCCTTGAGCACTTGCAATGTCAATCTCAAATGCTCTTCATGCTCTTCCTCATTCTTATAATAAACAAGAATGTCATCAAGGAAAACAAGAACAAACTTGTCCAAATACATACTGAAGACACTGTTCATAAGGCACATAGATGTAGCTGGTGCATTTGTGAGACCAAACGGTAACACTACAAACTCATAATGTCCATACCTTGTCCTAAAGGCTGTCTTATGAATGTCTTCATCCTTGATTCTCACCTGATGGTAACCAGACCTCAAGTCAATATTGGAAAATACCTTTACTCCTCTCATTTGATCATAAAGGTCATCAATCCTGGGCAAAGGATATTTATTCTTCATAGTAACCTTGTTAAACTATCTGTAATCAATACATAACCTGAGTGTACCATCTTTCTTCTTTACAAACAGAACTGGTGCTCCCCAAGGAGACACACTTGGCTGGATATACTTATTTTCCAACAACTCTTGCAGTTGCATCTTCAATTCTAGCATCTCCATTGTACTCATTCTGTAGGGTGTCTTGGACACTGGTGCTGCTCCTGGCACAAGTTCAATGGTGAAATCAATGTCCCTCTTTGGAGAAAGCCCTAGAATCTCATTGGGAAAAAAATCCTTGAATTACTGTAACACCTGATAGTCCTCCAACCTAGGAGTTTCATCTCCTATTGGTTGTAGAATATGAGCTGCATACAATTGGCAACCTTTCCTACAAAACTTCTTCAACTGCATTGCTGAAACTTGTCTTACTGAAATTACCTTTGGAATACCTTTCACAACTACTGGGTTTCCTTCTTCATCCATGCATTCAAAAGTCTTGTTCTAATAGTCAAGCTTCACTTTGTGAGCTTCTAACCAATCCATTCCAATGAGAATATCATAGGAACCAAGCGGTAGAACAGTCAGATATACACAAGTGATCAATCCATTCATAACCAATGGACACTTCTCTACCAATTCACTAACTTTCCTCTTAGTCCCAGTGGCTAGCTAGACTAACCAAGATTTTTTGTGCTTTACCTTCACTTTGCTCATAGCAATATTTAGCCTTTCTTATTGCTTCTTCGAGATTTGTCGGCTCATAAAACTCAATTCTATCTTTGTAGGCTTGAGGAAATCCACTTAGAAACTGTTGGATCTTCACTTTTTCATCTCTAATGTACTGGACATACCTCAACAATTCCAAGAATTTATTTGCATATTCATCCATGGTTTGATGTCCCAATCTCAGCTCATGGAATTCCTTAATATTATCATCATAATACCTGTCAGAGAGGTATTTCTGCCTGAAATACTTCTTGAACTGCTTCCACTTCAGTTTCCTTTCACTAATCCTCTTTACTTGCTTGAAGTGTTCCCACCAAATGGATGCTCGTCCATTCAGATTGAATATGGCAACTCTGGCCTTCATGTTTCCTGAATAATCTTTCACTTGAAAGTACTTCTTTATCCCAAGAAGCCAAGCTTCAGCTTCTTGTCTCGTCTTTATCTCGCTATCAAATGTAGGAGGTTTAGCTTTCCTAAATTCATCTCGAGAGCGATCCCTATGGTGCCTTCTTCTTTTCCTTTTATGATAAGATGAGCTTGTATCTCCACTGGATTCTTTAGAGTCAGATGATCCACTAGAAGTCCTTCTCCTTCTCCTGGTGCTACTCTCACTGCCTTATGGCCTTGATGTACTTCTGTCAAACTTTGCAATATGGCAGCATTCAACTGATGCTGCTCTTCCTGGGCTTTAACCAAGCTTCTCATGGTGGCCGCAACCTCGGACAGTGTCCCATGGAATCTACTTCCATTAGACTCTATGTCATCATTTCCATTATGGACATTTTCTCCCATGGCATCTTCTGCTCAATCATAAGAATCCTGACCATCATACCCATCATGGGTTCTCATGACTGGACCACCTCTTGCTTTACCACACTGTTCTTTCTGGAGTACTACTCTTGGAAGTTATCTAAATTTCTTCATTGTGTTAGTAGCAAATTGTTATATGCATAACATTAATATAAATCAAAACTACTTACCTTTTCTTCTGGAATTTTTTAATTTATTTTATAAACAACAATTATGCTAAAAAAATTTTTTTCCCTATTTCTTTTCAGCCCTGTGACCTGATAATCTGCTGAAATCCACTGAAAACCTACTGAAAGACAGTTGAAAACTGCATGAAAAATCACTGAGAATTTCCTTCAGAAAATCTAAATCTTCTTAGGCTCAGTCGGACCTCGTCCCAACTAGATTTCTAACACTACGGCGGTCAAGATGCCTATTTCATTAGCGGACTGTTGCTTATTTCTTTTCGGCATTTTAGTGGCAAAACAACTAAACTCCCACTCTGTATCATCAAGAAATTCATTTGTTGATTAGGTTCACAGTCTCTTGAGCAACTGAAACTATGGAAAGTGTCCTTACTTTGGTTTCCGCGGGCAACCGACTAAGCTTCCGATCGGCGATCCAATCATTAACAAATTTCTAATGCTCTTTAACTCTTCATCGGCAATTCGTTGGTCTATTCCCTTCTATCGTGTCGGCCCCGCAGTGTTCTATCATTCTAAACTTCATCGGCGATAACAGAACCTGTTAGTTGCCCAGCTTTCCGCAACGGTGGCCAACAATCTCCTTAAGTATTCCGCAGCCATAAGTCTATCAGTGATAGGAACCCCTAGGAGCTACAGCATCGATGCTTGGATGTACTTAGTCTTTTCGATATCCGCAATGAAAGACGTTCAACAAAATTTACCTGTCATAGATCATTGGCAACCACATCATCTGATCATCGACGATGTGATCAACTAACCATCGCCGATGGCCGATGATTCCATGCCTTAGAAAAATTTTCAAAATTTTTCTCTTCCTTTCCGAACCTTCATCGGCTCAACGATCGCTTATTTTTTGTCGATCTGTTTGTTATCTGTTGGATAAAACTTTCTCTATCTTCCGTTTAATTTGGTGGCTCCATCTCCCCTATCCTTCACCGATCAAGTAACTTCTTGTCGCCGCCATAATCCACTAACACCTTGGCATCGGAGAGTAGAAGACTAAAGCATCGATGGGTTAGTTCGATCAGCAGCCGCAACGACGGCTCATCATGTTTCATCCTTTTTTGATCGACGGTACAATACGGTAATGCTTTCTGATCGACGAACTGAAGCATGATTTGGACCGGCATCGATAGTTGGACCTTCTCCCTATTGGAAGACTAGTGCTCTAGGCTTCCGCAATGGCGGATGAATGAAACACTATCTTCTTTTGATGGTCGATGATTTCGGGCCTTAGAATTTTTTTTGAAATTTTGCGCCATTGGTGGTCAGAGGCTCTATGCATCGGAAGAATAGTGGTCTATCCATCCGCAATGGCGAGCACTCGATCAACTAATTTCTGTCAATGATTTCAACACTTAAACAAAAGTTTGAAACTTTCTTCTTCTGTCAACGGTTGGAACCACTAGCACTGCTGCATCAGCATTTTAGTCCCCACAGCAGCCGCAATGGTGGGAACCCATTCAACTAATTCTTGCTGATGTTCATCGGTAGTTTCCCCATCTAACCATCGGCGATGAAAACAACTATCTTCCATCGATCGTCGATGGTCGGACTTAGAAAAATTTTCAAAGTTTTTTCGATTACCGTCCATCGGGTGGCCTTCCCACTAAGTGCCCGCTGCATTGGAAGATATTGTCATTGAGTCTTCCGATGGGCCGATAGTTCTGGCACTTAGAAAATTTTCTAAGTTTTACCTGCCACAATTTTTTGATTGCTGCTGGGCAGAAGGAAACCTACCTCTGCTATCTGATCTGTCAGGGCCGATTCAGGCCCACGCTACAACCAAAGTGCTAATACCACGTTGTAACATCCCCGACCCTCTGATAGGGGAAGAGGACACTACTATACATCAAATCATCCAGGCATCTATCCCCATGAACATGAACATACATAAATATACTGCTGAAGCATGATACTTAAAACATAAAACATATTATAAATCATAGTCATTCATATACACAATGAAAGAAAAACATATCAATCAGCATTCATGCATATATGGATCAGCATTTAACATGTATAACATCATTCATCAATGGTAATTATAATTCCAGATACAAGTTAGGCAAGAATACTTGTCTTATAAAGAGCTTGTTCCGCAACCAGCTACGTCGCTGCAACGTTCCACCCAACCATAGGCCCACGTGCTCTTTAATCTCTCAGCAACGCTGCCACCCCTGAGCCGGGCATGATTCCCCAAGGAATAAGGAACTAACAGGATTACACATAGCCAAGGATAACAACACCACTAGGGTACATAGTTCAGCCAAGCCAACACAGTTGGGTTTATCAGGCGAACAACATATTAGCCAAGCCAACAAAGTTGGGTTTATCAGGCCATCCAGGAGCTGGGAAAGGCTAATGATAAGCTGGAGCATCGACACCAGAACCAAACTGGCCTCTAGAACACCCACACACAACCAAAACAAGGAAATTATTCCTTTCTCTGCTACGCAGTCCCTCATACCCCGATCTCCCTTCCAGTGCTATTTAGGGGTTGTGGAGAAGAAAGCCAACTCAGTAGATCTGTCTGTGTGGTTCTCAATTGAGTACGTTTATCAAGCACCTTAGGCCCTCATTCACCATTCCAATGCAGTCTGAGGACAAAACCACTGCATGCAAGCAGCCAAACAACTATTCAAACTTTTACCAGGGAAAACACAGTCCAACAATCGTGGCCATTAATAGCCCACTAGCAACTCTAATCCCATAGCACACAATCTTCACTGCAATCAGTAAAGGAAAATACATAGACTAGAAAACAGAAAGAGAACTGATTCTCAATCTATGTGTGAGGGGAGCAAGACATAGCTAAAACACAGAGCTGGAAAATGCAATCATGACCACGATTCCATGATGGAATAACAGCCAATGAACCACAGAGGAAAACATAGCAATCTACAGTAATTTCCACATTGTACAGGGAAAAATATGATCAGCAATGCATGAAGGAAGATGCAACCAGCGATCAGTGAGAAAAACCACAACAGTCTAACAATGGTGGGGAAAACCAATGCTATGCATGAACAGGGGAAGAATGTCTCTCTGATTAGCAAGGCGGTGTGAGAGGAATGGCGAACCCCACATCATGGATTGTTGATCCTTTTAACTCAGCCCGTGTGAAGTGGATGGAAAACCACCACTTGGATAGTGGAGAGACCATCTGTAGTTTAGAAGGTGTGTCGTGCAGAGAGTGCAGATGCATGGGGAGAATGGCAATCCTGGTGTAGTGGTCTTACTGTTAGTGAATAGATGCCCCACTAACAACCAAACGATTAAGGGTGGTGGTTGGATGAGACAAGGGAGGATGAGTGAAGAGGGTGGTGACACATGGCTTCCCCCCTCCCATGGCTCAGGATTTAACTTTCCCCCTCCTTACCCTTAGGAAATCATGCCCCTTCTCAATTTAGTAGCAGTGAACATAGCTGGCTGGGTTATTAATTAAAATGCATAGTTACATGGTGCCACAACTTAATATGTATGTTGCATGTCTCGATATACCATCGGTGACCATTTCAATCCAAAAAATAGCATAACCAAATCATGGTGGGGCCTTTGCCTTCAGCTCCACACCATGATTATTTACCATATGTGTATCATGTATATTAATGCAAAACGGGGTCAAAACAGGGGTGTTACAGGAAGGATGCTATGATCAAAGAGTATCAATCGATCATGAAGAATGATGTTTGGGATGTTGTCCCAAGACCAGAAGGGAAGTCAATTGTAACTTCCAAATGGATCTACAAGATCAAGCATGTTGCAGACGAGAGCATTGAAAAATATAAGGCAAGATTTGTGGCTCATGGTTTCTCCCAGAAATAAGGAATAGATTATGAAGAAACCTTTGCACCTGTAGCCAGATACACTTCCATCAGACCAGTACTTGCCTTGGCTGCAGTAATGAAATGGAAGATACACCAAATGGATGTCAAGACTGCTTTCTTGAATGGTGTAGTGGAAGAGGAAGTGTATGTAGAACAACCACTAGGTTTTGAGACACATGATAGGGAGTCTCATGTGTACAGATTGAAGAAAGCCTTGTACGGTTTGAAACAGGCACCCAGGACATGGTACGGTAGAATTTACAGCTTTCTATATAGTTTGGGCTTTACCAAGAGTAAGGAAAATTCCAACCTTTTACTACAAGGTTGAAGATGGCAACCCAGTGATGCTTCTACTATATGTAGATGATCTGTTTGTAACAGGTATGGTTGCGTTGATTGCTGACACGAAGAGAAATCTTGCTGTTGAATTCGAAATGAAGGACTTGGGTATGATGCATTATTTTTTAGGCATGGAGGTGTGGCAGAATATAGATGGAATCTCTCTCGGACAAGGGAAGTATGCAGTAGAGATCCAAGAGGTTTGGGATGATGGACTGCAAGGCTATGGCGACACATATGGCATCGAACTTGAAGCTATTAAGCGATGCTTCATTAGAGTCGGTTGATGCTATGATGTATCATTAGATGATTGGGTCCTTGATGTACTTGATGAACATGAGACCAGACATTTTCTTTTCTATGAACACCTTGAGCCAGTTCTTGACAGATCCAAGAAATGTTCACTTGATTGCTGCAAAGCATATTCTGAGGTACCTGAGGGGTACAGTTGATTATGGAATCAAGTATGAGTCAAATCAGAAGATTAACCTAAAGGGTTATGTTGATTCAGATTGGGTAGGTAGTGCCATCGATAGGAAGAGCAGTTCAGGGTGTTGCTTTAGTATGGGATCAGGTGTGATCTCTTGGTTTAGCAGGAAGAAATCCTGTGTGGCACTGAGTATAGCTGAAGTAGAGTATGTCGCAACTTGTTCAGCTAGTTGTGAGGTAGTATGGCTAGGGAAGCTACCATCTAATTTATTTGATCTCCAGTTGGATGCTACTTGTATATATTGCGACAACCAAAGTTGTGTGTAGTTGTCAGAGAACCCGGTGTTCCATGACAAGTCGAAGCATATCGAGATCAAGTATCACTATATCAAGGATATGGTGTAGAGGGGAGCAGTGAAGCTCTAGTACGTTGTGACAGATGATCAGAAAGCTGATGTGTTGATGAAGCCATTAGCTAGGGTGAAATTCGAGTACTTCAGGGAAGCTTGGTGTTCTCCAGATCGACGTTCCCTCCAAAGGGAAGTGATGAGTCCATGAGCCATTCTGAAATGGGAGAGGATTAAGTTCCTTCCATGGTCAGATGTAAGGGTTGAGCCATTCTATCATGGTAAGAGGATTTAGGTTCCTTCCATGTCAGATATGAGTGTTGAGCCATTCTGATATGACTGTAGGATTGGTTCCTACATGATTAGATATAAGGGCTATTTCCATTCTTGGAATGGAGGTGCCTGGTTAATTAATAGGAAAAAATAGTCTAGGACTGAGAGCCATTTTGATGTGATAGAGGGATGTGTTCCTACTTGATCAGATGTAATGGCTAAGCCATTCTCTCATGGTTAAAGGATTAGGTTCCTCCCATGTCAGATGTGAGTGCTGGCCATTTTGATGAGTAGGTCAAATGTACGGGCAACTACAATTCTCTGAGAGAATGGAGGCACTTGGTCAGTTACCAAGAATCCTCAGTCTGGGACTGAGAGCCCTTTTGATGCGATGTGTTTACACATGGTCGAATGTAAGTGTAGAGCCTTTCTGACAGGATGAGGTCGGATATAAGTGCTGAGCCATTTTGGTGCAATGTGTTTACACATGGTCAGATCTAAGTTCTATGCCTTTTTGAAAAGATGGGGTCAGATGTAAGTGCAGAGCTATTCCGATGCGATGTGCTTGCACATGATCGGATATAAGTGCTGAGCCATTCTGGTGCGATGTGTTTACACATGGTCAGATGTGAGTGCTGGGCCTTTCTGACAAGATGAGGTCAGATGTGAGTGCTGGACATGCCTTTCTGACAAGATGAGGTTAGATGTAAGAGATGGGTGGGCCATTCTAACTTAAGTGTTAGATATAAGCGTTGATGAAGACATACATGAATGGTAGGCCTACAGTTTCGACTCTGTATAATTTCCTGTGACGAGAAGAATCGAGATAGCACCATTCTTAAATAACATGTTATGATGATCCAAACTTGATGATGATCTAGATCAAGTGATGAGCCAGATGTAATGATGATTCAGACTTGATGATGATTTAGATCAAGTGATGATCCAGTAGTCGTGATGATGCAGATTTCATGATGAAGAAGACTTGAAGAAGAAGATGACTTAGAAGATGACTTGAAGACAAAGAAGACGAAGAATACTTGAAGATTAAGAAGACTTGAAGATGAAGATAATGAGATGACCCAGTCAATACAGAGAAGAAGACTAGTGCTGAAAATTGTGTTGAAAGAATACCTTCCTAGTTAAGAAGGAGTGTTGATGTATTTGTAACTTCGTAATGTATTCACCTATGTATCTTATGTCTTGTACCCCGATTTTTATTCTGGGACGTGTCTATAATGTAATGGGGTCATGATGTCATGCCCCAATGTTCCGATCGGGAGGATCTATAATGTAAACAAGTCATGTCAAGTCATTGTGGGTAACCCTCCTATTGTCTAAGGGTTAAAGTCCTCGCAGTTCTAGGGCATTAGGGTTATTAGACTCACCTAGTGAATTCGCCCCTAGTAGGGTTTTAGTCATGTCGGGAATCAGTATAAATAGAGAGGTGAACTCTCTAATTAACACACTCACATACACTCAGTTGTAGCACGTAGCTGAGGAAGAAGAAGACACTAGGGCTAGGAAGAAAGATGTTACTACTATCGGAGATCATCTTACTGTTTCGGGATTTTCTATTTGGTGCTGATTCTATCTCTGAGGAAGTTGTAGGGTTTTCTCCATTTATGGTTTCCTCGAGGAAAAACACTGTGTTCATTGTCTCTTGTGTTTGATTGTTGTGCTTGTTATTCTCCCAGTTAAAAGATCCTAATAAATCTAGCTTAATGTTAAAAATCTAACATTAATTCTAATGGTCGAGAGGTAGTATTCTCTTTGACCTTGAAGCTTGTTCTTGTTTTCTTCCCATGAAGACACTGTCTACAAACATGATTTGGTGGTTTTATGATCTTTGGAAAATTCCTTACAACTCCCTTCTTACTGAATTTTACAAGATTTTCAAAGTTCAAGTTCCCCATTCTTCTATGCCGTAGAAAACTTTCATCAATTTGACACATATAACATTGTTATTCATATTCTATAATATACACATTGCTTGGAATTCCCATAGCAGTCCCAACAAGTTTTCCTGAATATTTCCTTATTTCCTTATGATTTCACACTTCTTGGAATTGAATATAAATATGTGTTCTTGATCACATGGTTTGACTTACACTTAAAATATTAGGTTTTAAGTACTTTGAAAGGAAAACATTTTCAGCTTTCATCTTGTCTCTAAGAGCCACTATACCCTTCCCAATTATTTTAGAGGATATATTATCTCCAAAAGTGACTTTTCTTTTTTTATTTCTTTTTAGGATTATAAACTTATTTGGGTCTCATGCCATGTGTTTTGAGCATCCACTATCCGCGTGCCATATTTTTTTTTCTCTGTTGCACATAGAGCTAATGAACATTCCATATCATCCTTATTTTTCTTAACCTTCCTTTCCTCATTTTCTTGATATTTTGTGGTGTCATTCTCCATGGGAATCACTAGTTTACAATTTCTAGCAATGTGTCCTTGATTACCAGATTTGTAACATTCTATACTATGACTCTGTAGAGGAGAAAAATAATTATAGTTTCTTCATTTTGTATTTCTTTTAGTAACACTCTTCTTATAGAAAGGAGATTGTGATGTAATGCATTTCCCAATAGGAACCATTAGTTTACAATTTCTAGCTATATGTCCAAAGTTGTTACATGAATACTAAATTTCCTAAAAAGAGTTGCTTATGTATGCTTGTCACATTCTCTATCCTTCTTTTATTTTGGGGGAGAGAAGGTTTTTCACTGTGTTCCTTTACAACTGGTCTCATAAGTGCATCAGCATAACTTATTTTATTTCCTTCTTTATCTATGAAGGATGATTGTCCTATCTTCTTTCCTCTTCGATAACATCATCTAGTTTTATCACTAGATGGTATTTGACAGCTTAGGATGTCATCCAGAGTTTTTGAACTTCTCTTAAACTTTGTTTGAGAGGTTTCTTCATTTTTCTTCTTTCTCAGCAAGATCAATTCAACTTCTAACTTTTCTATCTCTTGCTATCTTTTCTTGATTTGTTGTTCTAGATTTTTTGCAACCTTTTTGGCTTCTTGAAGCTGATTTTTTAAGTCATCAAAAACATCATTGTTTTCCTCCTCAAGTTTTGTCATATGAATTTTTAATTTTTTGTACATCCTTTCGTACTTCCCTAACTCTTCAAGAGCACTCACAAGTTCTTCTTCAAGATCTACCACACCTTCTACTTCTTCTTCATGGACTTTGTTTTCTATTCCCATGAATAGGACCTCAACATCTTCATCTTCACTAGAATCATTATCATCCATGGAATAAAAGGTCTTATTTTTGTTTTAATTCTTAAGAATCCTTTTGTTCTTCTTTGAATCTTGAAGACACTCATCATTATCTTCTTTTTTTACGATTAGGGAATTTGGAAGCATAGTGACCAATTTCCCCACAGTTAAAACATATTAAGGGTAATTTCCCTTTGTACTTACCAGTACCTTTCTTAATATTTTTAAAAAGAATTCATTCTTCACCATCAAAGTCTTCTGATTGAGTTTCTTTCTTAGATTTCTTAGCTGCCTTAGATGCTTTAAAAGCTGCTTCCTTCTTTTGAGAATAATATTTCCCAATCCTCATTTCATAAGCTATGAGAATCCCATATAGTTCTTCCATTGTGAGTGTGTCAAGATATTCTCTATATTTTAGTGTGGAAACCTTTGGATTGTAAATCATTGGAAGTGATATTAGTACTTTTTCAACTATTTCCTTTTCTTTTAAGCCTTCTCCTATCCCTTGAACTGCATTAACGATTTCATCAATTCTCTCAAAGTATTCATAAAAGTTTTCTTCTTCCTACATTTTTAGACTTTCAAATTGAGTTTTAAAGTTCTAGAGTTTGGCCCTTTTTACCTTGGTGTTTCCTTCATAGATAATCCGTAATTTGTTCCTGATCTCCTTTTTTGTTTTGCACTGCATCACTTTGGCAAACACTGGCCTGGTTAATCCAACCAATATTGCATCAACAACTTTAGAATTGTTTCCAAATTGTTTTTTTTCTTTAGGATATGTGGGAGGAGATTTTGGATATTTATATCTTATTTCTACATACATCCAAGCATCTAGTCCTATATCCAGTATATGGCTTCTCATCCTAATTCTCCATAATGCATAATATTCTCCATTGAATATTGGAACTTTGGAGGACGTTTTTATTTGTTGATCCATTGTGATAAAAGATGTCTCTTCAAGTGTTTAAAATTTTAGTGAAGATCCTGCTTTGATCCCAATTGTTGGAATATCAAGCAATACTTAGAGTGGGGAGTGAATCAGTGTTAATCAATCTATTCAAAATTTTTATCACTTAAAACAAAATCAACAATAAAACGGAACACACAATATTATCATGGAAGCCCAATAGGGAAAACCACCAACACTTTCTATTCTATAAAATTATATTTACAAGTAGTTTATGCATGCTGCTACAGACAAGGATGCTACTACACCCTATTTACCAGCAAGTTCTGGAAGGAGGCTACGATCCCCTTTGTAGGCATGTTTCCTACCTTAACACCTCCCAACCACCCTCATATGATAATTATATCTAATACTTATGTACACTTATGGATATTCCAATTGAATGTATAGAGACACTTGTTTGAAGAGTTAAAACTTTTCTTATATACCCTCATCCATGCCTCTTCATCTAACAGTCACATACCCTCATCATGACTCTTCATAAGAAAAAACCAATTCAAAATTACCTCTATGTTTTAACTTGCAAAATTATTAGTGTGATTTCCACAACGACCTTTCCGCAACAACCTTTCCACAACAAACTATCCGCAATTACCTTTCTGCAAATAAAATTTTTGTAAATATATTTCCACAACTACCTTTCCATAATGACATTTCTGCAATGATCTATCCGCAATGAACTTTCCAGAATCAGAAAATCCTTCCTTCTGCAATTGTGGATTGCAGGTTGCAGGTCTGCATTTCAACTTTTCTTGAAATTGCTTCAGCAATTAGTCTTCCGCAATTTGTGGATTTCATGTTACGGATTCCTTCTGCATTGCAAATTGTAAGTTTTTCAACATTAAGCTAGCATTATTAGGATCTTTAATTGAGAGAATAACAAGTACAACAATCAAACACAAGAGACAATGAACATAGTGTTTTTCCTCAGGGAAACCATAAATGGAGAAAACCCCACAAATTCCTTAGAGATAGAATCAGTACCAAAATAGTAAAATCCCAAGACAATAAGTGATCTCCCGACAGCAGTAACCTTCTTCTTATCTAGCCCCAGTGTCTTCTCCTTCCTCAACTATGCGCTACACTTGAGTGTGTATGAGTTGTGTATTAAATAGAGAGTTCAACTCTCTATTTATACTAATCCCAGCATGACTAAAACCCTACTAGGGCTGACCTATACGAGGAGAGTCTAATAACCCTACTGCCCCAGAACTGTGGGGACTTTAACCCTTAGAAAATCAGAGGGTTACCCACAATGACTTGACATGACTTGTTTACATTATTGATCCTCCCAATCGAAACATTGGGGCATGACAACATGACTCAATTACATTATATATACATCCCGGAATAAACATCGGGTTACAATACATAAGATACATAGATGAATACATTCCAAAGTTACAAATACATCAACACTCCCTGTTAACTAGGAAGGTATTATTTTGACACAATTTTCAGCACTGGTCTTCTTCTATGGATCATCTCGTCATCTGTATCTTCAAGTATTCTTAGTCTTCAAGTCATCTTCATCTTCAAGTCATCTTTAGCTTCAAGTCATCTTTGTCTTTAAGTCATATTCATCTTTGGATCTAGATCATCACTGGACATCATCACTGGATCTGGATCATCACTCGATCTGGATCAACACTGCTAGATCATCATCACTAGATCTGGATCATCACCTGATTTGGATCATCACTGGACATCATCACTAGATTTGGATCATCACTCGATCTAGATCAACACGGGTGCTATCTCATGATTCTTCTCGTCACAGGAAGTTCTATAGAGCCAGCCCTTTTTCATGCTGGTTGTAGGCCTAGCCTCCATGTAGGTCTTCTTTAGCACTTATATCTGATCAACCAATGATCGAAGAAAGGCTCAACATTTCTATCTGATCAACACATGATCGAAGATAGATACTGCACTTATATCTAATCAACAAATGATCGAAGAAAGGCTCAACATTTCTATCTGATCAACACATGATCGAAGATAGATACTGCACTTACATCTGATCAACACATGATCGAAGAAAGGCACATCATTTCTATCTGATCAACACATGATCGAAGAAAGGCACATCATTTCTATCTGATCAACACATGATCAAAGATAGATACTGCACTTACATTTGATCAACACATGATCGAAGAAAGGAACATCATTTCTATCTGATCAACACATGATCGAAGATAGATACTGCACTTACATCTGATCAACACATGATTGAAGAAAGGCACATCATTTCTATCTGATCAACAATGATCGAAGATAGATACTGCACTTACATCTGATCAACACATGATCAAAGAAAGGCACATCATTTCTATCTGATCAACACATGATCGAAGATAGATACTGCACTTACATCCAACCTGCTCGTCGGAATGGCCAACACTCACATCTGATATGGGAACAACTTAATCCTTTAGCCATGATAGAATGGTTCAGCCCTTACATCTAATCAAGTGGGAACACATCCCTCTATCACATCAGAATGTCTTCTCAATCCTAGACTGAGTTTTCCTGGTAAATGACCAAGTGCCTCCATTCCTTGAATGGCAGTTGCCCTTACATATGTCCTACTCGATAGAATGGCCATCACTCATATCTGACATGGAAGAAACCAATCCTCTCACCATGACAGAATGGCTCAGCCCTTACATCTGACTAAGGAAGGAACCAATCCTCTCACCATGTCAGAATGGCTATGGGTCTCATCACTTTCCCTTGGAGGAAACCTCGATCTGGAGAACACCAAGCTTCTCCCTGAAGTACTCAAACTTTAGCCTAGCCAATGGATTCATCAATACATCAGCTATCTGTACCTCTGTTGCAACATACTAGAGCTTCACTGCTCCCCTCTGCACCATATCCCTAATATAGTGATACTTGATCTCGATATGCTTCGACTTGTCATGGAACACTGGATTCTCTGACAACTTCACACAACTCTGATTGTCACAATGTATACAAGTAGCATCTAACTGGAGATCAAATAAATCAAACAGTAGCTTCCTCAGCCATACTACCTCACAACTCACTGAACAAGCTGCGACATACTCTACTTCAGCTGTACTTAGTGCCACACAGGATTGCTTCCTGCTAAACCAAGAGATCACACCTGATCCCATACTGAAGCAACACCCTGAAGTACTCTTCCTATTGATGGCACTGCCTGCCCAATATGAATCAACATAACCTTCCAGGTTAATATTTTGATTTGCATCGTACTTGAGCCCATAATCAACTGTACCTTTTAGGTACCTCAGAATATGCTTTGCAGCAATCAAGTGAACATGTCTCGGATCTGTCAGGAACTAGCTCAAGGTGTTCACAGCAAAGCAAATGTCTGGTCTTGTGTTCGTCAGGTACATCAAGGACCCAATCATCTAATGATACATCATAGTATCAACCGACTTTGATGAAGCATCATTCAATAGCTTCAGGTTCGATGCCATAGGTGTGGCCATAGCCTTGCAGTGCATCATCCCAAACCTCTTCAGGATCTCTATTGCATACTTCCCTTGTCCAAGGAAGATTCCATCTACACTCTGCCACACCTCCATACCTAGAAAGTAATGCATCATCCACAAGTCCTTCATTTCGAACTCGACAGCAAGATTTCTCTTCATATTAGCAATCAACCCTTCCATACCTGTCACAAATAGATCATCTACATATAGTAGAAGTATCATTGGGTTTCCATATTCAACCTTATAGTAAAGGTTGGAATCTACTTTACTCTTGATAAAGCCCAAACTAGATAGAAAGCTTCCAATTTTGCCGTACCAGGTCATGGGTGCCTATTTCAAACCTTACAGGGCTTTCTTCAATCTGCACACATGAGACTCCCTGTCGTGAGTCTCAAAACCGAGTGGCTGCTCTACATACACTTCCTCTTCCACTACACCATTCAAGAAAGCAACCTTGAAATCCATCTAGTGTATCTTCCATTTCATTACTATAGCCAGAGCTAGTATTGATTTGATGGAAGTGTATCTGCTACAGGTGCAAAGGTTTCTTCATAATCTATTCCTTCTTTCTGAGAGAAACCTCGAGCCACAAATCTTTCCTTATATTTTTCAATGCTACCGTTTGTGGCATGCTTGATCTTGTAGATCCATTTGGAAGTTACAACTGACTTCCGTTCAGGTCTTGGGACAACATCCCAAACATCATTCTTCATGATCGATTGATACTCTTTGATCATAACATCCTTCCATTCTTTTCGTTCTATCGCTTCTTCATAACTGGAAGGTTTTTTATCAATGAAATCACATATAGTAAAGCTACATACCTGGAGTAGGATCTGGTCCTCTTCCTTTCTCTGTGATTCTCTTCTGGAGCCCCATATCTTTCCGCACCTTATATAATTTGATGTACCCAAGTAGGTTTCCTCTTATGAGGATTCTTCTCCAGAGGTGGATCTACAGGTCTTTGTGGTTCTTTGAAATCTCGATCTACTTCTTGAGTTTCTTCATTCATGGTTGTATCATGAATTCTGGGTGCTTCTGCTTCTTCAGGTTCTTTAGCAGGTTTTGTTCTGGATTTGTTGTATGCTGTGTCTTCATAGAATGTCACATCGCTACTGATGTCAATCTTCTTGTATCATGGGAAATATATTCTGTAAGACTTTGAGCTTTCAGAGTATCCCACAAATATACCCTTCTTTCCTGAAGGATTTAATTTTGTTCTCTTCTCTTTTGGAATGTGTATGTACACCAGACAGCCAAATATTTTGAGATGGCTGACTTCTGGTTTCTTTTTGGAGAAGACTTCTTTAGGAGTCTTGTTCTTGAGTACTCAATGTGGAGTACAGTTCTGTACATACACCGTTGTTCTGGAAGCTTCATCCCAAATATGCATAGGAAGGTCTTGGTGATGAAGCATATCTCTTGCAGCTTCCATGATAGTTCTGTTCTTCCATTCCACAATCCCATTTTTTTGTGGATTATAAGGAGTGGACAACTCCCTCTTAATCCTTGATTCTTTGCATATCTCTTTGAATTCATTCGAAGTGAATTCTCCGCCATTGTCTGATTGAAATGTCTTGATCTTCTTTTCAGTGTGGTTCTCGATCAAGGCTTTGAATTCCTTGAATTTGCTAAATAATTCATCTTTGTTCTTCATGAAGTAAACCCATGTCTTCCTAGAAAAATCATCAATAAAAGAAACATAATATGCATGCCCGCTTAGTGAGCTTGATGACATAGGAACGCATACATCGGAGTGGATGATTTCTAGGATTCCTTTGGCTTTACTTTCACTACTGGGAAATGTCTTCTTTGTGCTCTTTCCTTTTGCACATCCTTTGCAGACCCCATCATGTTTTTCTTGGAATTTTGGACGACCTTCAATAACTTTGCTTGCAATTGGTAGTGCTCTGTAATGCACATGTGTAAGCCTTCTATGCCAAAGTTCACTTGGCTTGTGTAATGGACCAAGGCTTGTTCTGGATGGCCCTTTAATTTGTACAATCCTCCTTCTTATTATCCAATCACCACCGCATCATCGATAGTCTTTCCTCTTGGCCACATGATGACTTAACCATCTATGAATGAAACCCTCATTCCTTTTGCATCTAGTGCAGATATGGAGAGGAGGTTCTTCTTGAGTCGTGGCACAAACAATATTTCCTTCATTGTTAGAGACTTTCCAGAATCTAGTTTATAGGAATATTCCCCATTACATTTTATTGGATATTGGTAGTCATCACCTAGCTTCACCTTGTGAGGTGATTCATGTTCTGATAGTCTCACAAAGGATTCCTTGAATCCAGTCATATGTTTGGAAACCCCACTGTCTATAAGCCAATCATCACTTCCAAGAGTAATGTTACCCGTGAGAGCGGAGATCAAAACATATTCATCCTCACTTGAAGAATCTTCACTTTCATATCTGGTTCTTTTCTTGGATGGTTCATCATCTTCTACAGCATGAGCATGATGCCTTCTTTTGTTCCCCTTCTTCTTATGAGAGTGAACCTTGTTCTTAGGAAAGTCTTTTGCAAAGTGTCCTCTTTCATCACATGTATAACATCTCTTTTTATATGGGTCCCTTCTAATGTTATATCTATGATGAGGATCCTTACCTTTGGAGTAATGAGATCTTCTTCTGCCTTTCTTGGAGTGAACTGTGAGAGCTTGATCTTCAATTCCCATCTTCTCTTCTTGAGCTGCTATCTGAGCTTCTTCTTGAGAGCATTCTTCCCATAGTCTACTAAACTTGACTAGATTCTTTCTAGCACAGATCCCTTGAATGAAGGAGTCCCATGTCCTAGGGAGACCATTCAAGGTGGTCATCACAATTTTTGCATTCTCCACTTCTTCATCTATTGCTTCTAATTGTTCCTTGATCTAAGAAACCCTTGTGAAGTAAGACTAGATGGTCTCTGCATTTTGGATCTTCACATTCTTTAGTTGATTCCTCAGAGTCATCTTCCGGTTTATGTTCTTCCCTTCAAACAATTTGGTTAGGGCATCAAACATAGCTTTAGGTGTCTCGAGAGAGGAAAACTATGGGATAAGGTGATGATAGAATCAGCAATGATCCTCTTTGCCATAACCATCTTCTTCTTATGTAAGGCCTTAGCCTCATCTCCCTATGGAACTGGAACCTCCTCATGGATTTAGGAGTCTAACTCATTTTCTTCCAGGACCAGGGAGATCCTATACTTCTAGGCTCGGAATTTATTAGCTCCTTCAAGCTTGGTGATGAGGCATCTTAAACTAAGAACCTCAAATGGAAATACAAAATATTTAGATCTTATCAGGTCAAGATGTTAAATCTGGCTTTGGAGCTGAAATCCTACAGTACTGGATCAGGAGAAAATTAGGGTTTTGCTTTTCTAGAGATCTATCCACCCAAATGCCTTGAATTTTATCCCTAACTTCAATTTTTGGGAGGAGATCAATCCAGGCCTAGGTTCACTGAAAAATTCTTCTTCTGTGAAAATCCCTAATTTTCGGCAGCAGTGTCGGGTCCAAAACTGAAAAACCTTAGAATTGGATTTTTCTTCGACAGAAAGATGCACCCTAAGGAGGAGAGTTATTCCACCTTACTTTTGCTAAAAATCTGTGGAGGAAGATCCACAAAATAGGAAGCCCTAGTTCCCGCAGCTACACAATGTCTTCTTCTCAGGTTAGCTCTGATACCATGTTAGTTTTTCAACATTAAGCTAGCATTATTAGGATATTTAACTGAGAGAATAACAAGTACAACAATCAAACACAAGAGACAATGAACACATTGTTTTTCCTTGGGAAAACAATAAATGGAGAAAATCCCACAACTTCCTCAGAGATAGAATCAACACCGAAATAGTAAAATCCCAAGACAACAAGTAATCTCCTGATAGCAGTAACCTTCTTCTTATCTAGCCCCGGTGTCTTCTCCTTCCTCAACTATGCGCTACACGTGAGTGTGTATGAGTTGTGTGTTAAATAGGGAGTCCAACTCTCTATTTATACTAATCTCGGCATGACTAAAACCCTACTAGGGCTGACCTCTACTAGGAGTGTCTAATAACCCTAGTGCCTCCGAACAACATGGACTTTAACCCTTATACAATCAGAGGGTTACCCACAATGAATTGACATGACTTGTTTACATTATTGATCCTCCCGATCAGAACATTGGGGCATGGCAGCATGACTCAATTACATTATAGATACATCCCAGAATAAACATCAGGTTATAATACATAAGATACATAGATGAATACATTCCGAAGTTACAAATAGATCAACACGGATGTGCCTCTCAACTTTTTCAAAATGGGCTTTTGCAAATCTCTTTCTGCAACTTCGGTGAACTATTAATCGCTTTGCGAGATCCTCCTCGTCCATTGATCGATTGTCAAACATGGAACTTCACTTTGGCGCTCTGGAATGTTATATTCCACACATATTTACTTTGTAGATCCTTTCCTTGCCGTCGATCTATTTTCTTGATACGATCTTAGCCGTCCAAACTCTGCTAAATAAGTTGACTGCAACTCCACGACTCTATGTTGATTGATCAGAGGATTTATCAATCAAGATCAATCAGAATTCATCGAACTTTATACCCTCACTGGATCTACACATTATCTTTGTGGATTAATTCCATCAATGTTTCCTTATGATCTCATGTTGGCAACAATTCCAATTTAATCAAGAAAAACAATATCGTAGCCATGAGAAAATACACAGTGGAGCTACATCTCAGTATACATCAAGAGAACAACTAGAACAAAGTGAAGTTCAATTTTTTTCTCCGAAAGGTATCAATGTCACATGAAAGGGTGGTACTATGTACTAATTCAAGTGGTGGCATCAAAAGGAAATGCCACATTACCTTAAATTATTGAATCTAAATATGTTTAATGTATGAACCTACACCATGTGAATAGGTGATTTGAGGTTAAACATGGAAGAAACCATTTTAGCACTGGTCATTAATAGATGAATTATTGTCCTATCCTGACATTGTTTAGCGTGCTCCTTTCCTTTTGGAAACATCTGACTATTGATCCTCTTAGTAACTCCATTATGTTGAGGCGTGTATGGAGTAGTATTCTACATAACTATATCACACTTCTTACGTAATTCCTTGAATTCAATCCTGCAAAGCTATCCATTGTTATCTATCATCAACACATTTATTTTATTTTCTAACTGATTCTCTACAAGAGCCTTAAATTCTTTAAACTTAACAAACACTATACATTTGTTTCGAAGGAAATAAATCCATGTGTTCCTTGAGAAATCATTTATAAATGAAACATAATACACATATATACCTAATTATGGAACAATCACAGGTCTAAACACATCACTGTGTATTAAATCTAAAATTCCATTTTCTCCTGTAGCACTAGATGAAAATATTACTTGGTTCTATTTTCCATATATGCAATGTTCACAGAAATAAAAATCTAGAGTGTAATCGATCATACCTACAACCATAAATTTACCTTTTAATACTCAAAGGCCCTTTTCTCCAATATGCCCCAATATTTGATTCCCTAGCATTGTCTTTCCTCTTGATGCAGTTAGGGTTCTATCATATTTACCTCCTCCCTCAGGAACAACAAAGCTGTTACATTCATTGATGATGGTGCTTCCCAATAGTTTGTACAATTTTCCATATTGAACTCCCCTCATCAATACCATTGATCCTCGAACCATTTTTCATCCACCATCTCCACACGCACAATCTTTACACCTGCAACATCCATCTTTCCAATAGATATCAAGTTTCTTTCTATATTTGGAATGTGTAGTACTCTGGGTAGAGTTATAAACCTTCCATCCTTGAGTTCAACTCGACTCTACCACATCCAACAATATTGTCCGGTGAATCATCTCCCAATTACACATCTCCTCCATTGTACTTTTCATATTCACTAAACCACTCCCAAAATTTGCACTATACTTATAAGTGAAAATTGATGTGACTTGTTATTTCACAATTACTTACATGCATGCATGCTTTTATTTTATTTAATGTGACATATGTGAATCTCAAAAAAATAGCTAATGGATTAGGTACTTCATTCAAACTTATTGGAACATAACATACATAATAAATGCAAAATAAAGCTCAAGAAGTCTCACCCAGATACTTTCAAACATGCATAGGATATTGAACATGTTAAAAATTATTTAACTGTGACATTGTTGATTGTGAATCCAAATGAAAAACCATACAGTAGACTCTAGATGCAATGGATTTTGAAATAATTTTGATGTTTTCACTATATTCAACAACGTTATTGGTCATAGGACAAAGGAAAATTCCATGAAATTCACAAGCCGACCTTTGGGAGAATAAATCACCCAAGACAAAGAAGTGACGTTCTTGTTAGTTTTTCTAGTCTTATTCAAATTGATTAGGATATTTATCTGAAATAATAACAAGCACATCATATTATATAAGATACACAAGATAGATAAGATACAAAAGACACACCGATTTTCCTCGAGGAAACCATAGAGGAGAAAAACCCACAAACTTCCTCAAAATAGTTCTGTCACTAAGACAATATCACAAGATGTAAAAACCCAAGTATAAGAAGTCTTCTATAACTCTCTCTCTCCTCATGTGAACTTGAGTGAGTGAGTGTGTGTATAAATGAGGGAGGGAGCCTCTCTATTTATACCCTTCATGTGACCGACCTTACAACTTGACTGGGACGACTTGCTACCCTAACTGGGCCGACTTCTACTACAGGGACCTATTGGCAGTCAGCAACAACCCCTTCATTTTTCGTTGAGATGAAGGGGGATTAGCTCTCTTTTATGATTTACCTTTAAAGATTATAAAAGAGTTCCTTCAGAATCTTCGATTCTGAAGGTACTCTCAATTGTAGAAGAGTCAAATGACATATTAGAAGTTTATGAAAACATTTTCATAAATTTAATAATTAGCAGCTGTCAGTTTCATAAATTTTATATATGATCAATTCTATCATTAACTAATTTATTTGATTATATATGTTGATTTAAGAAATTTAAAAGGATAGTATGCTAATCGGTGTTTAAAGAAAACACATTTTGAATTTGTTTGGGGCTTGGTATTGATAAGATATTATAAGTTCTTGAAATCATTAGAACCAAAGGTGATTTATTAATTAAAATTTTTAAAGTTCACATTTCATATATAACTTAATATCATATCCTCTCTTTGTAAAAATTGTATATATATAACTAGTGAAAGTGCAAATAAATGAATATCATTTTGAAATTTTCATTGTGTCATAGTTTTATAAGCTTTATATCCTATCGAATTTGGTTTTGGGACATAAATGGTTGGGATTTCATAAAGTTTTAAAACTATATTTCAAAATGAAACTTCATGTATATACATGGTTTGAGTGTTAATATGGATCATTCGTTAATTGCATTTCATTAGGGTTTATTATTATAACACTATATCATGTCAATAAACATGACTACCTTCCATGTGTAAGCTAGATTAAATTATCAATTGATCGTTCTTAATGAAGAGACATGACTCATATGGCTAATAGACAACATTTGTTACCAGGATCGCTGCATTGGTATGAAGATCTGGTTAATACCTATCAAATTAATTGACAGCTGTGAGTGTAATAATGAAATCATATCAGTTAATTTAGTGTTATATATGACTGATAATCATTCCATTCATGATGCTGTACGAGATCATCATGCCAGATTGCATGTATTTAATGTTTGGATTTATGATTCATGAATCAAATGATCTCTAATATGAAGAATTGGTTAAAAGTTATAGTTAGTCATGGCTAGTCTTCCATTTATCATAGCGAAAACATTGGCTGTTATGTTAATCATCTCCACATTTGGTTAAAATGGCCAAAGTTGGAGCTCTCATCTCTGTCAGGTATGAAGCATGTGAGGATTTGACATTTCGTGTAATGTCTTATACCTGGGTGGCTATCCCTTCCCTCTTCATGACTCCATTCATTTCAATTCATAACCAGGGTAGTAGTGAGGAAGCTATGGCTTCGCTTAGCTGTTTTGAAATTTCAGGACCGGAGCTTGTTGAAGCCGATGAGAAAGCTTCCCTGTTATTTGAAAAGATTGGATGGGGTCAGTTTTTCAGGTGCTTTAGTGGCCATAACGTGGAGGTTACTAAACAGTTTGCTTTGAGCTTGAAAGAAAACATAGCACAGATTGGGGATTTCAGTTTTATCATTAACGAAGATAAAAATGCAGAGGCTACGAAGCTTCCACAAACTGGAGAGCGATGGTTTAAAGGTGAGAAAGTGAATAAGAAGAAATGTCAGTCCTTGCTGTTGCCCTTGCTGGCTAGTGCAAAACTGAATATTGGGGTTTTCGTTAAGTTTTTAAAGCCAAAATGGTGAACATTATATGAGATCTTCGTCAGGTACATATCATGTGATGGACGATTCTCCCATCTGCATTATTATCACCTATGACTACTGTTAGCATTAAAAGGCTTTAAGCTTAATATTCCATATTATCTATTGCAAAGTCTTAAGAAAATGGCGCATTTGGTTCAAACCACCATAGGTAATCCTGATAGAAGTCTGTTCCATCATGGCCTAGTCAAAATTTTAATTCAGCATCAACTGTCTCTTAAATGTAAATCTTGGGATGAGTTTTTGATTGAATGTCAATTACGGCCAACTCAATATTGGCCAAACCCTCCCCCAAAGACCCGTAGGAAACGCAAGGCTACAGTAAAATCCAAAGTTGGTGATGCTCACGAGGCTAAATCAAAGGATAAAGAGCTTCAGGAAGCACATCCACCTATAAATACTTGTATTGATGATGATGGGGTCATGAATGTAGCTCCCTATTATGCTGAGACAACCTTGAACCAATCCCCATCTGACAAGTGCTTTAGTATACCTACAAAGGCAGAGGGCAAGTTAACAAAAAATGAAGATGTTGATGCTGTTGATTATGAAAACCCCCTTGAGCTATATACTCCTCGAAAACATGGCGATGAGTCCATGCATAAACTAGAACAACTAGTGTAGGTGTGTTGTGACAAAGGGGGTTTTGAATCAAAAAATCTTGTGTTTGTTCGTACAAGAAGAATTACTAGAAGTATGAATAATACACCTACAGCCTCTGTTCCTACGGCCACTCAACAGAGTACTCAGCCAGTGATTGTCCATCTTGAGGACGATGTTCCATCATTGGTTCCCGAAACCACACATATGGATGAACCTACTCTTATAGAGAATAGTCGTAAAAAATTGACTAAAGACATTACAGAGTCAGGTAAGTTTGAAGTTGCTCCATCATGTATGGACACCTATGGTTCGGGCCCCGAGCCATCTTTTATGAGTTTTCCATCACCCGGTCAAGATATAGATAATCTTGGTTCTTCTCAAGCAGATGATTCATGTCATGACAAGGAGGAAGAATCTCTCCAACAGGTCCTTGACAGGGTATACGAGACTAAAATTGTGGAATTGAAAAATGAACTAAAACAGTGTCAAGCTAATGCAGCTTTGAAAGAGGTGGAAAATAAAATGTTCAGGGAAGATTTATTAAACTGGATTAACAGATGGAAGGAAGTGAACATAAAAAAGAACCAATACAAGAAGGCAAAAAAATCAATGATAGATACAAACCGACATTTGCTTGAACAAGTGGAACAACAAAAGCAAGTAATCATCAGGCTCAAAGCCAAACTCTCTGAGGCCAGAAGAGTGATCAATTTACAAAGTAGAACCTGATGATTATTTCCATTTTCAGTTATATGGTTTATCTCTCTGTCAACAGGTAATAAAAGTTTTTTTGTGCATGCCTGTAAAATCATAGATTTTACAGGCACGCATATAACTTATGGTTTCTTTTGTTATTTCTGTTAAAATTGGTTTTAATAAGATTCTTTTGTTTGTTTAAACAGGTGGGCATGTTATCACTATCCTCCGCCGATTCAGGATATTTTGGATTTCAGTTGGAAGACGTTGATGTTTATTGAAGACTGGAATTCTGACACAGCCACGAATATGCTAGTTCCTTTAAATCAACAGATGTTTCAAGCTAGTTGTTTTTTATTGTTATCTTCTAGTGACAAGTGTCTGTTGAAGAGATTCGATGCTCTTTGATAGTGATAGGATTCCTATAGTATTGCATACAACATTTATAAAAAAAACTGAATCAAAAGACTGGTAGTATTATATAAAATGGTAATTTTTATGAGAATGGGGATGGAGTGACGGAAGAGAAACATATTTGAAATATTATTTTGATACTAGTTTTGTTCCTGGCTGAAGTTTTATCTTTGGAAGTGGAATGTGACTGGAAATCCTTAGACTGATATCGTTGATCGGTATTATTTTAGATACTCTTTTTATATTTCAGTATATAATCTTCTACATATAATATTGATGCAGTATACTTGGTTATGCTTGTGTTCATTAATCGGTATTACACTTTGTCAACACAATATTGTATTTGAATTAGTATGTTATTGTAACTGAATTAATCAGTGTTTCTACTGAAAATTCAAGATATAATGATATATATATTTATGTCTGTTTGATCTCATTTGTATTTTTGCGATGATTTCATTTTGAACATTATCTTTCATTCAAATATCTAATGTTGTTTATTAGTTGTTAATTAATTAAACATTTCATAAAATTCGAAGTAATTGCTTATTTTAGTTTCTCTGTCAAGGTATTTTATAGCAGAATGATTTAGTGTGGATGGTTTAAATATTTTCATTTAGATCTTACTCCTTATCTTTCTGTTCATCATTATATTAATTAATAATTAATATAATATTCAAAATCGCTCTCAGCTAGGATATGATAGATAGGATAGCTAAGATAGTTCAGTTAGTATTATCCTAGTATAGTTTACATTTAACAGTTGTTAAATAGAATTTGTGTAATTTTAGAATCATTTTAATAGTCTTTTAAAATTTAGAGTATTGAATATAAAACCCTCCAAAATCGAAGACTTTCCTTAAGAAAGCAATTGTAGGATAACTTAGGTAGTTGAAAACTAATTTGAGGGTTTATTTAGATAGAAATAACATTAAGATAGATTTTTATAGAATTTTAGTTTCTCCTTAAGAGAAAAATTCAGTTGGTAGCAGGACCATAACCTGCGATATTTTTCTATTCCAAACACATCGGAAGCTGCTTTAAGCTGATTGTGTGGGCATAATCTCCTTGTTGGCCTAGGTCAGAAAATCAGGCCAACAGGACCTAAAAATACATTTTATTATATTTGACTTGGGGAATACTCAGGATAGGATAAGAATTCATCTAGGTCTTCATCATGTCCATGAGCAATCCATCATGTAGGTACAACCCAAGACCATTTACTCCAATCACCTGTGTTTCCTATCGTCATATTGTCGTATCCACATAATCCTGTCATAACCGAGTCATATCGTCATCATACACAGAGCACAACCCAGGTGCATATCATTGACTATATTCATTTTACCATCATAGGAGAACATGAAGTGCATCACCGTGGTCAACGTACATTCTACAAACATAGGAGCACACCAGGAATCATTTACGTCACCAAGACAACCCGTGCCTACTACTATGTGAGAACCTTGCATGCACACACCAAGTTCCTTGTGAACTCTTATCATCTCCAACATGCGAACACATGCACACAAGGACTGATTATGACCAAAAAACCTGCATACCATGCAAGGATATTTTCTGTTACAGGTCAACCTATGGGGCTGATTACATATGAACAACCTGCGTACCATGTCAGGATCCTTTCCATTCTAGGAAAACCTGTACCAAGACTAATTACATCCAAGGATAACCTATGTACCATGCCAGGATTGATTACATCACGAAGACAACTTACACCTTCGACCATGCTGGAACTCGTCACTCCCTCTTTCTAGGGACCTCCATCTAGAGAACACCAAGTCTCTCTCTGAAGTATTTGAACTTCACTCTAGCCAGTGGCTTGGTCAATGCAACTGCTATTTGTTCATTTGTTGCCATGTACTAGAGCCTCACTACTCCTCTCTGCACCATATCCCTGATATAGTGGAACTCGATCTCTATGTGTTTTGACTTGTCATGGAACATCACATTCTTTGACAACTTCATGCAACTCTGGTTATCACAAAAGATACAATCGCCTCTAACTCGAGATCAAACAAATCAGACAATAGTTTTCATAGTCATACTAACCTCACTACTAGCCAAACAAGATGCAAAATATTCTTCTTTGGTTGTATTGAGCGCCATGTAGGACTAATTCCTACTAAACTAGGAGATCATTCCTAATCCCAAACAACCCGAAGTGATCTTCCTATCAGTGTCACTTCCTTCCCAATCTGAATCAACATAACCATGTAGTTTAATCTTCTATTTTGAATCATACTTGAGCCCATAAGCAATTGTTCCCTTCAAGTATCTTAGTATATTATTTGCAGCTACCAAGTGAACATGCATCAAATCTGTTAGGAACCGAATCAGGGTGTTCACAACAAAGCATATGTTTGGTTTTATATTTTTCAGATACATTAATGATCCAATCATCTGATGATACATCATGGCATCAAATGTCTTTGATGAATCATCACATAGTAGCTTTAGGTTTCATGCCATAGGTGTGGCTATTTCCTTCCAGTATAGCATTTTGAATCTCTTCAGAATCTCCATGACATAATTTCCTTGACCAAGGGAAATCCCATCTATAATATGCCACACCTCCATGCCTAAGAAGTAGTTCCTCATTCCCAGGTATTTCATCTCGAACTTAGTGGAAAGCTTCCTCTTTACATCTATGATGAGTTCGACCTCTCCTGTCAGAAATAAGTCATCAACATATAGCAAGAGCATCATCGGTATTCTTCCTTCAACCTTAAAGTACTAGGTTGGAATCTTCTTTACTCTTGGTAAAGCCTAATCTTATCAGAAAGTTGTCCATCCTACCGTACCATGTCATGGGTGCCTATTTCAATATGTACAAGGATTTCTTCAATTTGCACACATGTGTCTTCTTGTCATGTGTCTCAAATCCTAGTGATTGCTCCACATACGATTCCTCTTTGACTGCACCATTCAAGAATGTTTCCTTGATGTCCATTTGGTGTACTTTCCATTTCATTACTGCAGCCAATGCAAGTATATATCTGATGGAAGTGTATATTTATATAGGTGCAAATGTCTCCTCGTATTATATGCCTTCTTTCTGGGAGAAATCAGGAACTTTCCTTGTGTTTTTCAATGCTACCATTAGCAACATGATTGATCTTGTGGATCAAATTCGAAGCCACAATAGACTTCCCTTCTGGTCTTGGAACTATCTACCAAGCATCATTCTTCATGATTGACTTGTATTCCTTGATCATGGAATCCTTCCATTCTTTATTCTTAGATTCTTCTTTTTAGTTGGAAGGTTATTTGTCAATGATGTCACATAGTAGGGACACATAGTTTTTGTATGGTTTGGGTATCTTCCTTTCTCTATGCATCCCATCTAGAGCTCCATATATTTCTGCATCTTGTAGTAGCTCCCATGCCCATGCTAGTTTTCTCTTATGGGAGTTCGTCTCATGAATTGTTTCTATGGGTTCTTGTTGCTCTTCCATGTCATGATATTCATGGTATTCTAGAGTTGTTTCTTCTATGTCTCAGGCTCTTGTTGCTTCATGTTTTTAACTTCTACTATAGGTAGTTTTCTGGATCTGGAGTATGTCGATTCTTTGTCAAATGTTACCTCTCTGCTGATGTAAGTCTTCTTGAATATCGGGAAGTATATTCAGTAGTCCTTTTAAGTGTCAATGCATCCTACGAATATCCCCTTCCTTCCAAAAGGATTGAGCTTGGTCCTCTTTTCCTTTGGAATGTGTATGTACATTGGGAAGCCAAATATCTTGAGATGGATGACTTCTGGTTTCTCTCCTAAGAAATCCTCTTCATGACTCTTGTTGTCGATTAATCGGTGAGGAGTATGGTTCTGTACATACATAGTTGTCCTTGTTTCCTATGTCCAAAGGTGCATCGAAATATCTTGATCATGTAGCATTTCTTTTGTTTCTTCCATTATAGTTATGTTCTTTCATTCCACAACTCCATTATTTTGGGGATTGTATGGAGCGCTCAACTCCCTCTTAATCCCAGATTCTTTGCAGAGTTCCTTGAATTATTTTGAGGTGAACTCTCTGCCATTATCTGATTACAGAGTCTTGATCTTCCTTTCAGTGTGGTTCTTGACCAAGGATTGGAATTCCTTAAACTTGTTGCATACTTCATTTTTCCTTTCAATAAATATATACATGTTTTACGTGAGAAATGATCTATAAAGGAAACATAGTATACATACCCTCTTAGTGATATGGATGAAATGGGTCCACACACATCTGAGTGGATTATATCCAGTATTCCTTTGTCTTTTCTTTCACTACTAGGAAATGTCTTATTCACATTCTTTCCTTGCACACATCCCTTGAAAATTCCTTCATGCTTTCTGTGAATTTCCAGAAGTCCTGAAACTGCCTTGCTTGTAGCTATCAGTAGTGCTTGATAGTGCACATGTGGAATCCTTATGTTCCATAGTTCACTTGGTTCTATGGATTCATGAACTAGTTCTTGCTTAGGTTGTCCCTTCAACTTGTACAAGCCTCCCTTTTTCTCTCCAATCACGGTTTCATAATCTATTGTCTTTCCTTTTGGCCACATTAGGACTTGGCCATCAACAAATGCAATTCTTATTCCATTTTCATCTAGTGTAGAGATGGAGAGAATATTCTTCTTCAATCGTAGAACATATAGCACGTCTTTCATCTTCAAGAATTTTCCGAAATATATCTTGTGTGAAGCTTCTCCACTTCCTTTTATGGGGTATTGATAGTCATCCCCAAGTTTCACTTTGTGAGGTGATTCATGCTTAGACATATTGAATAATGATTCTTTGTATCCCGTCACATGTTTGGATGATCCACTATCCAGAAGACAATCATTGCTTCCATGTGAGAGACTGTTTGTGAGAGATGAGATAAGGACATACTCTTCATCACTTGAGGAATCCTCTCTTTCTTTGAGTCTCTTGATTGTTGGTTCATCATCGTCAGTGGTGTGATCATGATGTCTCTTCTTATTTGACTTCTTATTGAAGGAGCCTCTATTTCTGGGAAAATATCTAGAGTAAGGTCCCTTCTCATCACAAGTATAGCATCGAATGTTGGAAGGGTATTTTCTGAACTTCTTTTTTATTTTCTGATAATGGTCCTTCCTCTTGTTGTGATGATGGTTATCCTTCTTTATTCTAGTGTGGATTATGAGAGATTGATATTCAGTTGCTCCCATATTCTCTTATCTTGTTACGAGTCAAGCTTCTTTCCAGAGCATGCTTAAAATTATCAGCCTTATTCTTGCATATATTCCTTGAATGAATGAATCCCATGATCTAGGGAGACCATTCAAGGTGGCTATAACAATCTCTCCTTATTCCACATTCTCTTCAATTGCTTCAAGTTGTTCCTTGATTTGATAAACTCTTGTGAATTAGGATCCCATGGTCTCTGAGTTTTGTATCTTCACATTCTTTAGTTGGTTCCTCAATGTCATCTCCCTGTTGATTTTATTTCCTTCGAACAACTTTGTCAAATCATCAAACACTTCTTCCAGTGTCTTCAAGGATGACACATGGGGGATGATATGATCCTTAATAGAATCTGCAATGATCCTCTTGGCCTTGACCATGTTATTCTTATGGATATCCTTAGGCTCATCTCCCTCTGGTTCTGGAACTTCCTTACTGGTATACTGATCCAAATAATTTTCTTTAAGGATAAAGGAGATCTTGTACTTCCATGCTTAGCATTTATCAGCTCCCCCAAGATTATCATCAAGCTAGGTGTGATGAGTCATTTTGAAATGAGAACCTCAAATGGAAATAGTAGATATTTAGATCTTACCAATTTGAGGTGCCCGATCTGATTCCAGAGATAATTGACCTAGGGTTTGTTAGAGAAACCCTAATTTTCCAATATTGGAAATTTGGATTCTGTTTGGATATAGAGATGCACATCCTTGATTCAAGTTGCTCAGTAAGGTCCTTTTCTAAAAAATGTGGTGGGAATCCTTGATTAAACTTGATTCCTTAGTTTCTTCTCGCAGTGCCCTGCAGTAAAAAATTGAAACTTCTCCAAATTTGATTCTTATTCCACCAAAAGATGCACCCTTCTATGGTGACTTATCCTAGATATCTTTTATTGATGATCCATGGAGACAAGACCTTAAACAAGGAAGCCCTAGTTTTTGTTGTTGCACAGTGCCTTCTTTCAAAGAGATATTATACCATGCTAGTTTTTCTAGTCTTATTCAAATTGATTAGGATCTTTATCTGAAATAATAACAAGCACAACAAAATATCTAAGATGCACAATATAGAGAAGATACAGAATACACAAATATTTTCCTCGGGGAAACCATAAAGGAAAAAACCCCACAAACTTCCTCGTAATAGTTATGTCACTAAGACAATATCAGAATATGTAAAAAACCAAGTATACAAAGTCTTCTGTGGCTCTCTCTCTCCCCTCCTTGATATTCTCTCTTTCCTCATGAGTGTTAGATTATTAACATTAAGCTAGCATTATTAGGATCTTTTAAATGAGAGAATAACAAGCATAGCAATCAAACACAAGAGACAATGAACATAGTATTTTTCCTCGGGGAAACCATAAATGGAGAAAACCCTAAAACTTCCTCAGAGATAGAATCAACACCAAATAGAAAAGCCCAAAATAGTAAGATGATCTCCTGATAGCACTAACCTCTTTCTTCTTTGCCCCACTGTCGTCTTCTTCCTCAGCTATGCGCTACAACTGAGTGTGAGAGAGTGTGTGATAAATAGAGAGGTCACCTCTCTATTTATACTGATTCCCGACATGACTAAAACCCTACTAGGTTCGACTTCACTAGGTAAGTCTAATAACCTTAGTTCCCCAGAACTGCGAGGACTTTAACCCTTAGACAATAGGAGGGTTACCCATAATGACTTGACATGACTTGTTTACATTATAGATTCTCCTGATCAGAACATCAGGGCATGAAATCATGACTCAATTACATTACAAACACATCCTAGAATAAACATCGGGGTACAAGACATAAGATACATAGGTGAATACATTCTGAAGTTACAAATACATCAACACTCCCTCTTAACTAGGAAGGTATTCTTTCGACACAATTTTCAGCATTGGTTTTCTTCTCTGTATCGACTAGGTCATCTAGTTATCTTCATATTCAAGTATTCTTAGTCTTCAATTCTTCTTCTTCATCTTCTTCGTCTTCTTCGTCTTCTTCATCTTCAATTCATCTTCTAAGTCATCTTCTTCTTCAAGTCTTCTTCATCACGGAATCTGCATCATCACAACTATTGGATCATCATTGATGGATCATCATTGCATCTGGATCATCACTTGATCTGGATCGTCATCAAGTCTAGATCATCATCACATCTGGATCATCACTTGATCTGGATCATCATCACATGTTATTTCAGAATGGTGCTATCTCGATTCTTCTCGTCACAGGAAGTTCTACAGAGTCATCCCTATAGGCCTACCCTTCATGTAGGTCTTCATCAACACTTATATCTAACACTTAAGTTAGAATGGCCCACCTAGTTCTTACATCTGACCTCATCTTGTCAGAAAGGCACACCCAACACTCACATGTGACCTCATCTTGTCAGAAAGGCCTAGCACTCACATCTGACCATGTGTAAACACATCGCGCTAGAATGTCTCAACACTTATATCCGATCATGTGCACGCACATCGTATTGGAATGGATCTGCACTTACATTCGACCCCATCTTATCAGAAAGGCACAGCACTCACATCTGACCATGTGTAAACACATCATGCCAGAATGGCTCAACACTTATATCCGACCTCATCCTGTCAGAAAGGAACTGCACTTAAATTCGACCATGTGTAAACGCATCGCATCGAAAAGGCTCTCAGTCCTAGACTGAGGATTCCTGGTAGCTGACCAGTTGCCTCCATTATCCTGAAGAATGACAGTTTCCCTTAAATCTGACCTACTTGTCAGAATGACCAGAATTCACATCTGACATGGGAGGAACCTAATCCTTTAACCACGATAGAATGGCTCAGCCCTTACATCTGATCAAGTGGGAACACATCCCTCTATCACATCATAATGGCTCTCAGTCCTAGACTAAGTTTTCCTAGTAACTGACCAGGAACCTCCATTCCAAGAATGCAAATATCCCTTATATTTGATCATGTAGGAACCAATCCTACAGTCATATTAGAATGGCTCAGCACTCATATCTAACATGGAAGGAACCTAAATCCTCTCACCATGACAAAATGGCTCAGCCCTTACATCTGACCATGGGAGGAGCTTAATCCTCTCCCATGTCAAAATGGATCATGGACTCGTCACTTCCCTTTGAGGGAAAATTGATCTGGAGAACACCAAGCTTCTCCCTAAAGTACTCAAACTTCACCCTAGCTAATGGCTTCGTCAACACATCAACTATATGATTGTCTGTCGCAACATACTGGAGCTTCACTGCTCCCCTCTGCACCATATCCATGATATAGTGATACTCGATCTCTATATGCTTCGACTTGTCATGAAACATTGGATTCTCTGACAACTTCACACAACTCTGGTTGTCACAATGTATACAAGTAGCATCCAACTGGAGATCAAATAAATCAGACAGTAGCTTCCTCAGCCATACTACCTCACAACTAGCTAAATAAGCTGCGACATACTCTGCTTCATCTGTACTCAGTGCCACATAGGATTGCTTCCTGCTAACCCAAGAGATCACACCTGATCCCATACTAAAGCAACACCCTGAAATTCTCTTCCTATCGATGGCACTGCCTGCCCAATCTGAATCAACATAACCCTCCAGGTTAACCTTCTGATTCAACTCATACTTGAGCCCATAATCAAGTGTACCCCTTAGGTACCTTAGAATATGCTTTGCAGAAATCAAGTGAACATTTATTGGATCTGTCAAGAACTGGCTCAAGGTGTTCACAGCAAAGCAAATGTCTGGTATCGTGTTTTTCAAGTACATCAAGGACCCAATCATCTGATGATACATTGTAGCATCAACCAAATCTGATGAAGCATCACTCAAAAGCATCAAGTTTGATGCCATAGGTTTTTCCATAGCCTTACAGTCCATCATCCCAAACCTCTTCAGGATCTCTACTGCATACTTCCCTTGTCCGAGGGAGATTCCATCTGTATTCTGCCACACCTCCATGCCTAAAAAATAATGCATCAGACCCAAGTCCTTCATTTCGAATTCAGTAGGAATATTTCTCTTCATATCAGCAATCAACCCATCCATACCTATTACAAACAGATCATCTACATATAGTAGAAGCATCACCAGGTTGCCATATTAAACCTTGTAGTAAAGGTTGGAATCTGCTTTACTCTTGGTAAAGCCCAAACTAGATAGAAAGCTATCAATTCTTCCATACCATGTCTTGGGTGCCTGTTTCAAACCGTATAGGTATTTCTTCAATCTGCACACATGAGACTCCCTGTCATGTGTCTCAAAACTGAGTGGTTGTTCTACATACACTTCCTCTTCCACCACACCATTCAAGAAAGCAATCTTGACATCCATTTGGTGTATCTTCCATTTCATTACTGCAACCAAGGAAAGTACAGATCTGATGGAAGTGTATTTGGCTACAGGTATAAAGGTTTCTTCATAATCTATTCCTTCTTATTGGGAGAAACAACAAGCCACAAATCTTGCCTTATATTTTTCAATGCTACCATTTGCAGCATGCTTGATCTTGTAGATCCATTTGGAAGTTACAACTGACTTCCCTTCTAGTCTTGGGACAACATCCCAAACATCATTCTTCATGATTGATTGATACTCTTTGATCATAGTATCCTTCCATTCTTTCCGTTATGCTACTTCTTCATAATTGGAAGGTTCTCTATCGATGAAATCACATAGTAATGCTACATACCCAGAGCAGGATCTGGTCCTCTTTCTTTCTCTATGATTCTCTTCTGGAGCCCCATATCTTTCCACACCTTGGATATTTTCACATACCCAAGCAGGTTTCCTCTTATGAGGATTCTTCTCCATAGGTGGATCTACAGGTCTTTGTGGTTCTTCAAATTCTCGATCTTCTCCTTGAGTTTCTTCTTTCATGGTTGTATCATGAATTCTAGGTGCTTCTGCTTCTTCAGGTTTTTCAGCAAGTTTCTTTCTGGATTTGTTGTAAGCTGTGTCTTCATCAAATGTGACATCCCTACTGATGTCAATCTTCTTGTATCCTGGGAAATAGTTTCTGTAAGCCTTTGAGCTTTCAGAGTATCCCACAAATATACCCTTCTTTCCTGAAGGATCTAATTTTGTCCTCTTATAATTTGGAATGTGTATGTGCACAGGATAGTCGAATATTCTGAGATGGCTGACTTCTGGTTTCTTATCGGAGAAGACTTCTTCAGAACTCTGTGCCGAGTACAGTTCTGTACATACACCATTGTTCTGGCATCTTTTGCCCAAAGATGCACAGGAAGATCTTGATCATGAAGCATAGCTCTTGAGGCTTCCATGATAGTTCTGTTCTTTCGTTCTGCAATCCCATTCTGTTGTGGATTATAAGGAGTGGAAAACTCCCTATTAATTCCTGAGTCTTTGCCTAACTCTTTGAATTCATTTGACATGAATTCTCTGCCATTATCTGATCGAAAGGTATTAATATTCTTTTCAGTGTGATTCTCGATCAAGGATTTGAATTCCTTGAATTTGCTGAATACTTCATCTTTTTTCTTCATGAAGTAGATCCACGTCTTCCTAGAAAATTCATCAATGAAAGAAACATAGTATACATACCCGCTTAGTGAACTTGATGACATTGGACTGCATACATTGGAGTGGATGATTTCCAAGATTCCTTTTGCTTCGCTCTCGCTACTTGGAAATGTCTTCTTTGTTAGTTTTTCAACATTAAGCTAGCATTATGTTAGGATCTTTACTGAGAGAATAACAAGTACAACAATCAAACATAAGAGACAATGAACACAATGTTTTTGATCGGGGAAACCATAAATGGAGAAAACCCCGCAACTTCCTTAGAGATAGAATCAACACAAGATGTAAAACCCCAAAACAGTAAGATGCACTCCCGACAGCAGTAGTCTTCTTCTTGTCTAGTCCCAGTGTCTTTCCTTCCTCAACTATGCACTACACTTGAGTGAGTGAGTGATGTGTGTAATAAATAGAGAGGCTCACTCTCTATTTATATTATTTCTTTCACTTGAAGTGCACTCCAATATGTCGGCCTCACTTAACAATTACTTACTAGAGCCGACATCTCTAGGAGTGTATAATGACCTTGGTGCCTCGGAACTGCGGGGACTTTAACTCTTACACAATCAGAGAGTTACCCACTATGACTTGACATGACTTATTTACATTATTGATCCTCCCGATCGGAACATTGGGGCATGACAACATGAATCAAACACATAATAGATACATCCCGGAATAAACATCAGGTTACAATACATAAGATACATAGATGAATACATTCCGGAGTTACAAATACATCAACACTCCCTCTTAACTAGGAAGGTATTCTTTCGACACAATTTTCAGCACTGGTCTTCTTCTCTGTATCAACTGGATCATCTCGTCATCTGCATCTCGAGTCTTCTGAGTCTTCAAGTCATCATCATCCTTCAAATATGGATCATCTCTCGATCTGGATCAACTTCACTGGACTGGATCTAGATCATCTCTCGATCTAGATCAACTTCACTGGACTGGATCTGGATCATCACTGCTGGATCTGGATCATCACTTGATCTAGATCTCTCAGAGTCATCGTAACTAGATCTAGATCATAGCTCGATCTAGATCTCACCTGGTCATCATCATGTGTGTACTATGTCGTCACAGGAAGTTCTACAGAGCTAGCTTTCTTTCATGCTGGTTGTAGGCCTAGCCATCAGGTAGGTCTTCTCCCAACACTTACATCTGACTTACTTGTCAGAAAGGCATGCCCAACACTCACATATGATCATGTAGTAAACTACAATCACATCAGAAAGGACCAGCACTCACATTCACTAGCATGACAGGACATCACTATCATCTGTGAAAACGCTTTAGCACTTATATCTGACCTGGAAGGAAACAAGTCCTCCACCCTCGCCAGAAAGCCTTGCACTCACATCTGACCTGGAAGGAACTAAATCCTCCACCCTCACCAGAAAGGCCCCCATTCCCAGACTGAGCTACCTGGTAACGTACTAGGTGCCTCCATTCTCCCGGAGAATGGCAATTGCCCTTATATTTGACCTTGTAGGAAACAAGTCCTACACCCTCGCCAGAATGGCCTGCACTCACATCTGACCTGGAAGGAACCAAATCCTCCACCCTCGACATAAAGGCCCCCAGTACTAGATTGAGCTACTTGGTAATGGATCAGGTGCCTCCAATCTCCCAGAGAGTGGCAGTTTCCCTTAGATCTATCCTACTTGATAGAATGGCCAACACTCACATCTGACATGGGAGGAACCTAATCCTTTAGCCATGATAGAATGGTTCAGCCCTTACATCTGACCTACTCGTTAGAATGGCTCTCTTAGTCCCATACTGAGTGTTCCTGGTAACTAACCAGGTACCTCCATTCCTAGAATGGAAATCAACACTCATATCTAACATGGAAGGAACTGAATCCTCTCACCATGACATAATGGCTCAGCCCTTACATCTGACCTGCTCGTCAGAATGGATTTGGGACTCATCACTTTCCCTTGGAGGAAACCTCGATCTAGAGAACACCAAGCTTCTCCCTGAAGTACTCGAACTTCACTCTAGCCAATGGCTTCGTCAACACATCAGCTATCTGTTCCTCCATTGCAACATACTAGAGCTTCACTACTCCTCTCTACACCATATCCCTGATATAGTGATACTTGATCTCGATGTGCTTCGACTTGTCATGGAACACTGGATTCTCTGACAACTTCACGTAACTCTAGTTGTTACAATGTATACAAGTAGCGTCCAACTAGAGGTCAAATATATCAGACAGTAGCTTTCACAGCCATACTGCCTCACAACTAGCTGAACAAGCTGTGACATACTCTGCTTCAGCTGTACTCAGTGCCACACAGGATTGCTTCCTGCTAAACCAGGAGACCACACTTGAACCCATACTGAAGCAACACCCTGAAGTGCTCTTCCTATCGATGGCACTACCTACCTAGTCTGAATCAACATAACCCTCCAGGTTAATCTTTTTATTCACATCATACTTGAGCCCATAATCAATTGTACCCCTTAAGTACCTCAGAATATGCTTTGCAGCAATCAAGTGAACATTTCTCGGATCTGTCAAGAACTGGCTCAAGGTGTTCACAGCAAAGAAAATGTCTGGTCTCGTGTTCATCAGGTACATCAATGATCCAATCATCTAACGATACATCGTAGCATTAACCGTCTCTGATGAAGCATCACTCAGTAACTTCAGGTTCGATGCCATAGGTGTGGCCATAGTCTTGCAGTCCATCATGCCAAACCTCTTCAGGATCTCTACTGCATAATTCCTTTGTCCAAGGAAGATTCCATCCGCACTTTGCCACACCTCCATACCTAGAAAGTAATGCATCATACCCAAGTCCTTCATCTCGTACTCGGAAACAAGCTTTTTCTTCATATTAGTAATCAACCCATCTATTCCTGTCATGAACAGATCATATACATATAGTAGAAGCATCACTGGGTTGCCATCTTCAACCTTGTAGTAAAGGTTGGAATCTGCTTTACTCTTGGTAAAGCCCAAATTGGATAGAAAGCTATCAATTCTCCCGTACATGTCTTGGGTGCCTATTTCAAACCGTACAGGGATTTATTCAATCTGCATACATGAGACTCTCTGTCACGTGTCTCAAAATCGAGTGGCTATTCTACATACACTTCCTCTTCTACTACAACATTCAAGAAGGCAGTCTTGACATCCATCTGGTGTATCTTCCATTTCATTACTGTAGCTAGAGAAAGTACTGATCTGATGGAAGTGTATCTGGCTATAGGTGCAAAGTTCTCTTCATATTATATTCCCTCTTTCCGAGAGAAACCTCGAGATACAAATCTTTCCTTATACTTTTCAATGCTACCATCTGCAGCATGCTTGATCTTGTAGATCCATTTGGAAGTTACAACTGACTTCCCATCTGGTCTTGGGAAAAAATCCCAAACATCATTCTTCATGATAAATTGATACTCTTTGATCATAGAATCCTTCCATTCTTTTTGTTCTGCCACTTCTTCATAACTGGAAGGTTCTTTATCAATGAAATCACATAGTAAAGCTACATACCCGGAATTGGATCTGGTCCTCTTTCTTTCTTTGTGATTCTCTTCTGGAGCCCCATATCTTTCCACACCTTGGATAAGTTCTCGTACCCAAGTAGGTTTCCTCTTATGAGGATTCTTCTCCAGAGGTGGATCTACAGGTCTTTGTGGTTCTTCAAATTCTCGATCTTCTTCTCGAGTTTCTTCATTCATGGTTGTATCATGAATTCTGGGTGCTTTTGTTTCTTCATGTTCTTCAGCAGGTCTCTTCCTGGATTTGTTGTAAGCTATGTCTTCATCAAATGTCACATCCCTGCTGATGTTAATATTCTTATATCCTGGGAAATATATTCTGTAAGCCTTCGAGCTTTCAGAGTATCCCACAAATATGCCCTTCTTTCCTGAAGGATCTAATTTAGTCCTCTTCTCTTTTGGAATGTGGATGTACACAAGACAGCTGAATATTCTGAGATGGATGACTTCTGGTTTCTTTTCGGAGAAGACTTCTTCAGGAGTCTTGTTCTCGAGTACTCTATGTGGAGTACGGTTTTGTACATACACCACTGTTCTAGAAGCTTCTACCCAAAGATCCATAGGAAGGTCTTGATCATGAAGCACTGCTTTTGCATCTTCCATGATAGTTCTGTTCTTTTGTTCCACAACCCCATTCTATTATTGATTATAAGGAGTGGAAAACTCCCTCTTAATCCCTGATTCTTTGCATAGCTCTTTGAATTCATTTGAAGTGAGTTCTCCACCATTATCTGATCGAATGGTCTTGATCTTCTTTTCAGTATGGTTTTTGATCAAGGCTTCGAATTATTTAAACTTGCTAAACACTTCATCTTTGTTCTTCATAAAGTAAACCCATGTCTTCCTAGAAAATTCATCAATAAAAGAAACATAATATGCATACCCGCTTAGATAGTTTGATGACATAGGACCGCATACATCGGAGTGGATGATTTCCAAGATTCCTTTTGCTTTGCTTTCACTGCTTGGAAATGTCTTCTTTGTATTCTTTCCTTTCGCACATCCTTTGCAGACCCTGTCATGTTTTGCTTGAATTTCTGGAAGACCTTCGACAACTTTGCTTGTAATAGGTAGTGTTCTGTAATGCACATGTGCAAGTATTCTATGCCAAATTTCACTTGGCTCTACTGTGTCATGGACCAAGGCTTGTTCTGGATGGCCCTTCAGTTTGTATAATCCTCCTTCTTGTTCTCCAATTACTACCACATCATCGATAGTCTTTCCTTTTGGCCACATGATGACTTGACCATCTATGATTGCAACCCGCATTCCTTTTGCATCTAATGCTGATATGGGGAGAATGTTATTTTTGAGTTCTAGCACAAACAACACTTCCTTCATTGTTAGAGACTTACCAGATTCTAGTTTATAGGAATATTCCCCACTACCTTTTATTGGATATTGGTAGTCATCTCCTAGATTCACCTTGTGAGGTGATTCATGTTCTGACAGTCTTACAAAGGATTCCTTGAATCCAGTCATATGTTTGGAAGCCCCACTATCTATAAGCCAATCATCACTACCATGAGTAATTTTACCTGTGAGAGCTGATATCAGAACATATTCATCCTCGCTTGAAGAATCTTCACTTTCATATTTGGATCTCTTTCTAGATGGTTCATCATCCTCTGCAGCATGAGCATGATGTCTTCTTTTGTTGCTCTTCTTTACTATATTTCGTTTGTTAGGACAATTCCTTGCATAGTGTCCTATTTCATCACATGTATAACATATGATCCTAGATAAATCTTTTCTAGTGATATCTTTGTGAGAGTGCTTACCTCTAGAGCCATGAGTTTTTCTCTTGTTTGACTTGGAGTGAGATTTGGAGTGTACTGTGAGAGCTTGGTCTTCACTTCCCATCTTCTCTTCTCGAGCTGCTATTCGAGATTCTTCTTGAGAGAACTCTTCCCATAGTCTGCTGAACTTGACTAACTTCTTCCTAGCATAGATTCGTTGGATGAAAGAATCCCATGACCTAGGAAGGCCATTCAATGTAGTCATTACAATCTCTACATTTTCCACTTCTTCATCAATTGCTTCTAGTTGCTATTTGATTTGAGAAAATCTTGTGAAGTAATACTGGATGGTTTCTGCATTCTGAATCTTCACATTCTTCAGTTGGTTTCTCAGGGTCATCTTCCGATTGATGTTATTTCCTTCGAACAATTTGGTTAAGGCATCAAACATAGCTTTAGGTGTCTTGAGAGAGGACACCTGTGGGATAAGGTGATCCTTAATAGAATCAGCAATGATCCTCTTTTCCATAACCATATTCTTCTTATGTAAGGCCTTTGCCTCATCTCCCTATGGAACTGGAACCTCCTCATGGATGTAGGAGTCTAATTCATTTTCTTCCAGGACCAAGGAGATCCTATACTTCCAGGCTTGGAAGTTTTCAGCTCCCTCAATCTTTTCATCAATATTGGTATGATGAGACATCTTAAATGAGAACCTCAAATGGAAATACAAAATATTTTATATCTTACCAGGTTTAAGATGTCGGATCTGAAACTTGAGCTGAAATCCTGCAGAGCTGGTTCAGGAGAAAATTAGGGTTTTTCTTTTCCAGAGTTTTGTCCACCCAAATGCCTTGAAATTTGTCCCTAACTTAGATTTTGGGAAGGAGATCAATCCAGGCCTGGGCTCACTGAAAAATTCCCCTTCTGTGAAAATCCCTAATTTCTGACAGTAGTGATAGGTCCAAAACTGAAAAACCTCAGAATTGGATTCTGCTTTGACAGAAAGATGCGCCCTAAGGAGGAGAGTTGTTCCACCTTACTTTTGCTAAAAATATGTGGAGGAAGATCTACAAACTAAGAATCCCTAGTTCCCGCAGCTGCACAGTGTCTTCTTCTTAGGTTAGCTCTGATACCATGTTAGTTTTTCAACATTAAGCTAGCATTATGTTAGGATCTTTACTGAGAGAATAACAAGTACAACAATCAAACACAAGAGACAATGAACATAGTGTTTTTGATAGGGGAAACCATAAATGGAGAAAACCCTGCAACTTACTCAGAGATAGAATCAGCACAAGATTTAAAACCCCAAAACAGTAAGATGCACTCCCGACAGCAGTAGTCTTCTTCTTGTCTAGTCCCAGTGTCTTTCCTTCCTCAACTATGCACTACACTTGAGTGAGTGAGTGATGTGTGTAATAAATAGAGAGGCTCACTCTCTATTTATATTCTTTCATTCACTTGAAGTGCACTCCAACATGTCAGACTCACTTAACAATTACTTACTAGAGCTGACATCTCTAGGAGTGTCTAATAACCCTAGTGCCCTAGAACTGCGGGGACTTTAACTCTTACACAATCGAAGAGTTACCCACTATGACTTGACATGACTTATTTACATTATTGATCCTCCCGATCGGAAAATTGGGGCATGACAACATGACTCAAATACATAATAGATACATCCTGGAATAAACATTGGGTTACAATACATAAGATACATATATGAATACATTCTGAAGTTAAAAATACATCAACATTCTTTGTGTTCTTTCCTTTTGCACATCCTTTGCAGACCCCATCATTTTTTGCTTGTATTTCTGGAAGACCTTCAATAGCTTTGCTTGCAAGAGGTAGTGCTCTGTAATGCACATGTGCAAGCCTTCTATGCCAAAGTTCATTTGGCTCTACTGTGTCATGGACCAAGGCTTGTTCTGGATGGCCCTTCAATTTGTACAAACCTCTTTCTTGTTCCCCAATCACTCTTGCATCATCAATAGTATTTCCTTTTAGCCACATGATGACTTGACCATGTATGAATGCAACCCTCATTCCTTTTGCATCTAATGCAGATATGGAGAGAAGGTTCTTCTTGAGTCCTGGTACAAAAAATACTTCCTTCATTGTCATAGACTTTCCAGAGTCTAGCTTATAGGAGGATTCCCCACTACCTTTTATTGGATACTGGTAGTCATCTCCTAGTTTCACCTTGTGAGGTGATCCATGTTCTGAATGTTTCACAAAGGATTCCTTGAATCCAGTCATGTGCTTGGAAGTGCCACTATCTATAAGCCAATCATTTTTTCCATGAGTAATGTTTCCCGTGAGAGCGGAAATCAAAACATATTCTTCCTCACTTGAGAATATTCACTTTCATATCTGGTTCTCTTTGATGAAGGTTCATCATCCTCTGCAGCATGAGCATGATGTCTTCTCTTGTTTCCCTTCTTCTTGTGAGAGCTACTTTTGTTCTTAGGACAATCTCTAGAAAAGTGTCCTCTCTCATCACATGTATAGCAAATAAACTTATACTTATCTCTAGGATTTCTGAAGTTATTCCTTTGATTAGAATACTTACTTCTGTGATGGTTGGATTTGGGTTTCTTGGATTGTACTATGAGAGCTTGATCTTCACTTCCCATGTTCTCTTCTTGAGCTGCTATCCGAGCTTCTTCTTGAGAACATTATTCCCACAGTCTACTGAACTTGAGTAACTTCTTCCTGGCACAGATTGCTTGAATGAAGGAGTCCCATGTCATAGGGAGACCATTCAAGGTGGTCATCACAATCTCTGTATTCTCCACTTCATCATCTACTGCTTCCAATTGTTCCCTGATCTGAGAAACCCTTGTGAAGTAAGACTGGATGGTTTCTGCATTCTAGATCTTCACATTCTTCAATTGGTTCCTCAAGTTCATCTTTCAGTTTATGTTATTTCCTTCAAATAATTTGGTTAGGGCATAAAACATAGCTTTAGGTGTCTTGAGGGAGGAAACCTATGGTATAAGGTGATCCTTGATAGAATCAACAATGATCCTCTTTTCCATAACCAACTTCTTCTTATGTAAGCCCTTAGCCCCATCTCCCTCTGGAACTGGAACCTCCTCATTGATGTAGGATTCCAACTCATTCTCTTCTAGAACTAGGGAGATCCTATACTTCCAGGCTCGGAAGTTATCAGCTCCCTCAAGATTTTCATCAAGATTGGTATGATGAGACATCTTAACTGAGAACCTCAAATAGAAATAAAAAATATTTAGATCTTACCAGGTCAAGATGTCGGATCTGGATTTGGAGTTGAAATCCTGCAGTGCTGGTTTAGGAGTAGATTAGGGTTTTGATTTTTCAGAGTTCTATCCAACCAAATGCTTCTAAATTGATCCCTAGCTTCAATTTTGGGGAGGAGATCAATCCATGCCTGGGCTCACTAAAAAATTCGTCTTCTATGAAAAGCCCTAATTTTTGGCAGCAGTGTCGGGTCCAAAACTGAAAAACCTCAGAATTGGATTTTGCTTCGACAGAAAGATGCGCCCTAAGGAGGAGAGTTAATCCAACCTTCTTTTGCTGAAAATATATGGAATAATATCCACAAAGTAGGAAACCCTAGTTCCCACAGCTGCACAATGTCTTCTTCTCAGGTTAGCTCTGATACCATGTTAGATTTTTAACATTAAGTTAGCATTATTAGGATCTTTTAATTGAGAGAATAACAAGCACAACAATCAAACACAAGAGACAATGAACATAGTGTTTTTCCTTGGGGAAACCATAAATGGAGAAAACCCATCAACTTCCTTAGAGATAGAATCAACACCAAATACAAAAGCCCAAAACAGTAAGATGATCTCCTGAGAGCAGTAACCTCTTTCTTCTTTGCCCCAGTGTCTTCTTCTTCCTCAGCTATGTGCTACAACTAAGTGTGAGTGAGTGTGTGATAAGTAGAGAGGTCACCTCTCTATTTATACTGATTCTCGACATGACTAAAACCCTACTAGGGCTGGCTTCACTAGGTGAGTCTAATAACCCTAGTGCCCCAGAACTGCAGGAACTTTAACCCTTAGACAAAAGGAGGGTTACCCACAATGACTTGAGATGACCTTTTTACATTATAGATTCTCCCGATCGGAACATCGGGGCATGACATCATGAATCAATTACATTACAGACACATCTGGGAATAAAAATCGGGGTACAAGACATAAGATACATAGGGGAATACATTCCAAAGTTACAAATACATCAACAATGAGAACTTGAGTAAGCGAGTGTGTGTATAAATGAGGGAGGGTGCCTCCCTATTTATACCCTTCATGTGACTGACCTTACAACTTGAATAGGATGACTTGTTACCCTAAATGGGTTGACTTCTCCTAGAGGGACCTAAAAATACATTTTATTATATCTGACTTGGGGACTACTACCCCAAATTACAATTAAGGCTTTACCTCAACGACCACAGACAATAATGACATCCCGAAAGGAGGGAAACACATCTCCAATGGGCTACAACAATATACAATAATAATATACATCAGAATATCTTGCGAACTTACAAATACAACAACAGTTCTAAGTGTGGTGACTAGTACCATCCATGAATCCTACATATATAGGTGTGTCCATGGTCACCTTCTAATCAACCACAAATAATTATAGGTGAGTATTGAAAACCAAGATAATAAAATAAAACAAAAGGAAAAATACGTACATACAACATGTACAATTTTATTGGAGGGAATTTCTTATTACACATAATAACTCTTAAGGTAGATATCACCATGATAATTTTCCAAAGGTGGAGTACCTTTTTAATCAACAAGCTCATAAGCTCCCTTTTGTAAAACATGCTTCGCAACATAAGGATTGTTCCGCATGGCATAAAATTTCCAACCCTCTGACTTATCATTGTCCTAGGAATAAAATATGACCAAGTCTCCATTAGGAAGACCCACACATGAACACTTTTAACATATTTGAATTTTACATGCATATGCTGAGCCTTATTTGCAATTGCAGCAACATAATGATGTTCATCAAGGTGTTCCAAATACACTATGAATTCCTCTTCAATTGAGGAACTAGGAATGATATCGGCTACTAATTGTAATGAAGGCATGTCCCATTCAATCAACAAGATAAATCCCACTCCATCAACCAGTTGAATGCAGTAAATCATTTAGTAGTCTTAACCAAGGTTTAGTAATCCTAATGAAAAAAAGGAAACATTAAATTCTATTTGGATTTTTTTAAATATAATATACTCTAGAGGATGGTTTTCAGAAACTTATTGACAAATTCTAGTTTGTCACGCCCCCTCTCACCTTAGAGGAGAAACACGACCATAGTTCCACAATTTTGATGAAAGAGCATCTAGCTCGAATTTCACTCTATTTAAGTATGTGTAAATTCTCTGTTAACTTCCCAATAGCAAAGAAATTGATCATGTTAGTGATCAATTCGACGATCTACGAAGAAAGATCTTAGAGGAGATCAAACAACAGAGAAAGATCGTGACAGAAATCGACAATCACAACTTGTTCCACATATGGAAATAGATCAATGGCTAAGAATCAACTCGCAAGAATCAACGGTGCTAAAATCTTGAGTTTGTGGAATTAGGGAAATATGGAAACTACGATCTCGCATCCCACATGCGAAATAGACCATTGCAGAAAGGATAGTTGCGGAAGGAGATTTGTGGGAAAATTGCGATCCCGCATCCCACATGCAGAATAGACCATTGCGGAGATAGAGATTGTGAAGCCGCATCCTGCATCCTGCAAGTTGCAGAAAGGAGGTTTCTAGAAGGAAATCTGCGGGGAATAGAATTTATAGTAGGATGTTTTCACATCCTGCATCTCGTGTGTTGTAGAAATAAGATTTATGTTAGGAAATTCAACCTATTAGCAGAAGTCTTTGATAGATTTGATCATTCATTCCATCACCAATACGGGAAATCTAAGCTCCATAGTGTAATATAAGAATGCATTGAAAGAAAACATACACAAATGCATACAATTGTAATTATACAACAGAAGCAATTCATCCATTCAACACATTAAACATGTTCATCATATTTCATCAAGCAAATGCAAATGTAGAGATTAACATAAAGATACTTATCTTCGAAATAATCTCGTCGCACAACCAGCTATGTCGCGGCAACGTTCCACCCAACCATAGGCCAATGTGCTCATCAATCTCTCAACAACATTGCCACCCTTGAGCTTGGCATGATTCCCACAAGGAATAAGGTAACACTAGCAAACGCACATAGCCAAGGATAAAAATAAAACTCAGCCAAGCCAACATAGTTGGGTTTATCAGGCTGTCCAACCAAGGATTACACATAAGGTGTCACATGCCCCAATTTTGTAAAATTTTTTTTTATATTATTTGATATTATTTGAGGAAAATATGTTAAATTTTATTCTAAGTTGTAATTGATGACTCAGCAGAGTCAAGGATATTTAATGTAATTCTGATTATTTTATTTATGAATAAGTAAAGGAGGAGACAACAGCTTAGGAGAGCTATTAAAAGAGTGTTTATTGGTCAAATTGGTGGAGGAGACTGGGTGCAGAGAAAAATGATATGTAGCAGAATCCTCAAACCACTTCCAACTGTTGTAGGTGGCAACCTCCCTACATTTTGGGTCATGATTCCCCAAGAAAGTGGAATCAGAGCAGGTGGCTCAATTAATGAAAACTGACCCAAAAGACCTAGGCAATCTTTATAAAAATTCCCATTGAAGAGAGCTGAGGCTGCTCATTCTAGGGAAGTGATCATTCAGGTAGAGAAATTCAATGGAAGGGAAATGGGGAAAGTGTTTGAGGGGATAACTACTAATTGATCTAGTTGCAACTTTTAAGCTGAAGATCATACTGCTGAGAGCATAGTGTTTTGCAGAGATATTGGACTAGTCTATTGTTTTCATTCTCCACCAGTTCTCAGCCAAGAAGACCAGGAATAGGCTCGGGGGTCTTGAGGAAGCGTTGTTTGAGTGCTCTCCAAGAGATTGGTAGGGAGGAATGGCCTCCTAACATTGTTGTCATCTGTCTTAAGCAGGTTTTTCATTTTTTTTTTTACTATGTTATTATTTGAGTCTGATTGATTTATGAATGTTGAAGATTTAGTTTGTAGAATGTTAGAATCTAGTAGTCTTTTTAAATGATTGAAGAAATGAACTTGAATAGAAAATTAATGTGTTAGAATAGAAATAATTTCTAGACTGTGTTTTTCCACACCTGGAAAACCAGGTAGTACTCTAGCACAGGTAGAATGTTTAAGTAGATAAGAGACTATTTTAGTAGATAAGATCGTGTAATTACAGACAGTAGAATAATTTTATTCATGTTAAAATATTAGGGAGGTTAAACAGTGTTATGATATGTTTATATTTCTCTGTTTTCACTTAGTAACTGAATGAAATACAACAGAAAAACCACATTAGAGTTACAATGATTACATGCAGTTAAGTAAATAAGTGAGCTACTAATCACATAGTTTATTTCAAATAGTATTAACTAAATCTAAGACTAATATTTATTATAAACTAAATAGGGTTATGTTAAAAGTACTTAAATTATAAAGAATAAATTGAGTTATAGAGTCTATGCTATATCTTTTCAAGAACTTTGAGTAAATTCTACCTGACAGTTTAGTAAATAAAAGCAATGAAAATATAATTAATAACTAGTATAAAACTAATTATTTACCTATGTAGAAACTATTTTATAATTATCAGACATGCTTGTACCTATAAATGTAAAACTTTAGGGTCAAAACCCTAAACAAATTATTTAACTATTATAAATAAAAACCTCTAAGCTGCAATCCATTTACTTAGATAATTATATAAATAAATGATTAGTCTACTTTAGACTGTTTACAATCTTTTCTGAAGACAAATGTACAGTTACAAGTTAAAAATATCACAACACACCTGTAATAATAATTTAACCGAATTAACAAGCAACATAACCTAATTATTAATAAATTGAAGAACTTATTTAGACAAGGGTTTCATTTTAGGAAAACCCTAGCTTGTATATTCCGAACAAGTAAGTTAATATTATAAATTACACACTATGACTGAGTTACATTCTTATAATAACAATATCTATTACAAAATATATTTAGATAGTAATGTTCTTTATTAACAGTCGAAATGGAAAAACCCTAATGTACACAGAGTCATAATTTACTAGATTACGGTAAAAACTAGACTGAGCTCGAAGTAAAATCCTTCCTAAAAACCCAATGTATTACATTGACAGGCCATAAAGCTGAAAACTTAACCAATTTACAACATCCAACTCAATGCTGGTGTACCCAGCATCGTGGCGAGGGTTTGAAAGACAAAACTAACAAACAACTTATAAAAACATCATTACTGTAATAACATTTATAAGACAATGCATATTTTATTAGAGTATTCGAAACAAAGAACCATTAAAACCATGAAGACAGGAGAACCTCCACATAATAAGAATAGAGTATGTCATTAATTAGCCATAAGGCTGTAAACATGTCAATAGGTCGAAAACAGTGAAATACAAGTCACGGCATTGAGGCCGGAGTTACCCTGCTTGTGCGAATAAGCACCTACTAAGGATAATAGATTCCCTAGTAGCAGTTCAATAATATGTGAAATAAAAGATGCTAAACAGTAATAAAAATTAATCTAAACATGTTCATGAAGCAAAACAGCAAAAAGTAAAGAATGATTTTTTATTGATCTGACCTCCAATGTGGAGGTTGGTGAAACCCGTTCCGCTGATTCGAGAGGTTGCTCTGAGCTCCAGCTGCTCCTTCTCTTTCTCCAATGGTGGAAATGGGCCAAAAGGGGCTCTCACGGTGAAAGTAGCTCAAGGGTGAGCTAGGGTTTCAAGAGAAATTTTGGCAGAGGCAGGATACTTGTGATTGTGGATCTGAAATAAGGGGTCTCTATCACTTATTTATAGTGGTGGAGTGTTGGTTTAGGGTTAGGGTTTCAGCTGTTTAGGGTTTTTTCCTCCTTTTCTTCATTATTTTATATTTTTTCTTCCCTTTTGGAGATTTTTGCTTTTTTGGAGGAATTTTGGATATTTGTTGGAGAAAAAGAGGGTTTTATGGCCTTTTGGAGGCATTTTAAGCCTTTTGGAGGCTTTTTAGATGGTTCTATGGGTTTTTGATGGAAATATGGTAGGAAAATGGACAAATGATCCATGTAGTGGGGTAGATGAGGTAGTGAACCCTTTTTGGGTGTTAACAGATTGCCCCCTGATGTGCGAGGGCAGGAGCTCATCGTATGGCTAATGGACATCATAAGTCATATTTGTTTTTCCTGGGGTGTGGAGAAGAGAAGGAACCAACTGAAGCCCGGAACATCGATCTCAAACCAACTGCAAGGACTGAAAAGTACATAACCTCAATAATGGATGAGGAATCATCTGATCATCTGGACGAGGTGGGCATACCCATGCTCGTATCAATATACATAAAAATAACTGTGAGGCCCGAATAGGGGGACCTGTAGGATACATAGAAATCCACTGTGTATATCATAAGGGTCCAGAAGGGACATAAATCTGGAACATACTACTGGGCTAACCATGTCTGAGCTGAACAATCGATGCACTGGAATGACAGCAGTGCTACTGAATGTGGTTCCAAAGGAACTAATGAGCTGCTGGATCAAAGTGACAATGGTCATACTTGCAATGGTACACTGATCTGGAACCGAACTGGGTACTCAAGGAAGCATGGAACTGGATGGATTCTGAATACAATCGCCAACGCAGCTCGGACATCCACGGGAACATATAACTGGCTGTTCCAAAGTGACTCACCAATGTGCTAGAGTCGGGGGAAATCCGGGGTCTTCGACACATAATGGAAAGGATATACATCCTGCGCGATTCTCAACGATGCGATTATGGTGCTAAAGTTGAGCATGTGAGAAACAACTATTCGGAGAGGCAATGATGACTCCTCCCAAAATGGTCCGTAGGCACTCACCACAGATGGTGATGGGTCCAAGGCGCAGGGGCCTCTAGGTCTATCCTCTGGAATAGAGGGGCTCTCGTCGACAGAGGGAGACCTGCAACTATCAAGGCAATGATGTTTCCTTGACAGGAGCGCGAGGTGACAAGCCGAACTGTGATAGTACTAATGGCAGGAGTAATAAACTGGTAGGAATAACTGGGCAAGTAGACTGGGTGGACTCAAACTTCCTTTGTTCATAGTATGATGGCGGGGATGATCGGGCAACATATGAGACTGACTGGTGGTAAAGGGATCATAGCGGTATAGGATCTGAGGGTGAATGGGCTGAGGGAGACTCAAGCTGGGGTAAAATGGCAGGAGATTGCAGAATACTCTGAACAAAGGCGACCTGATTGGGGGTGCTGCCGAGAGGATTGATCATAGCGCCAAGAGGCGCGGGGGGACTTCTTCATGGGTTAGGGAACTAGAAGAAGTGTGGATATAAAATGGTACTGTCATGTGGATTTTACGAGCCCAGGACAGTTCATGCTCGTGGTTGCTTTCAATTTTAAGGAGTCTGAAAGTAAATAAGAAGACTCTGAAGTAATAGAATGGTACTGTCGTGTGGATTTTACGAGCCCATGACAGTTCATGCTCATGGTTGCTTTCAATTTTAAGGAGTCTGAAAGCAAATAAGAAGACTCTGAAGTAATAGAATGGTACTGTCGTGTGGATTTTACGAGCCCATGACAGTTCATGCTCATGGTTGCTTTCAATTTTAAGGAGTCTGAAAGCAAATAAGAAGACTCTGAATTAATGGCCAGGCAAGGAGGAAGTGTTTCAAGGAATATTTATGATGACCAGGACTGAGGGTGGGGGGGAACACTGGTGGGCCTCCTTGCGGGGTGAATGAATGGTGGCAAAATAATGAAACATTTACAGTATGACAGGAGTGGATGGCTCATGTAAAAAGTGTGAAATAATCTGAGGACGCCCGATGTGGCGTGCAAATCGATGCGGCAAGGTGTAGGGATGCAATGTTGAAATTGTACCAAGTGAGAGCGAGAAATGATCTCAAGCATCATCACGAGCTCAGAAAAATGAATCTGGCGATATGAAAAGTGTTAAAAACGGAGAGCGGCCGAAGTGGCGTGCAAACCAAGGTGACTATTGGTATCGAAAAAATGGGCAAAAATGGTGGAGCAAAAAATAATGCAATGAGGTGACTATTGTGATGGTTTCGTCGTGCTGATTCCAATGGTGGAAACGGTTCATAAAATGGACTCCGTCTGGGTTCAGAATGGCCAAACAAGAGAAAAGTCAACGGATTATAAATAGTAAGTGGGCCCAACATGACATGTGTCATTTGACTAGTGGACTTTGACTCGTG